>JAHHZJ010003879.1:0-35614 GCA_021437245.1 Aegilops speltoides | reverse complement strand
TATTGTTGCTAACCATGGCAGGATCACAAGTCGATGAGACTGATTGGGAGAACTCTCGATTTAACAAACAGCTACATGATAAGTTTCAGCAAATGATGATTGGACAGGTGCAAGATGTGCTAAACAGATTTGACGAGGCCATGGAGAAGATAGATGGCATTGAGAAGACGCTTGAAACAAAGCTTGATAGCAAGTTTGATGAATTGCTCGCTTTTTCCACAACCACCGCCGGCTGCACCTATCGCATCTCAACAACGACAACAACCACGCCCCTTCCGAATCAAGATGGACGAGCTCAGCGGTTCCTATTGAGCCAGACAAAATTCTGTGCCGCCGCCATCGCTGTTGGTGCTTGGCCCTGCCATCGCTGCTACCGGGTACCGAGGAGGATGATGAGTATGGGCGATTATGAGGATGAGGTTGATCAACATCGTAACTACGCGGCAACCACCAGCACCACAACCACCGTGTCGCCCACATGCAAATAATGGCAATGTTAGGGCTCCTCAGTACGAGATCATGACCATCTCCCTAAACTGAAATTGAATATTCCACCATTTGAGGGTAGATATGTTCCGATATATATCTTACTTGGGAGTTAGAAACCGAACAACGATTTACATGTTTACAATATCCCGAGGAGAGACGTGTTCCTGCTGCTGTTTGTGCTTTCACTAGCTTTGCATGTGTTTGGTGGTCTAACATTGTAGATTATATCCTGCTCCAGCTACTTGGGCTGCTTTTGAAAACTGCTATATGTACTCGTTGGTTCCACCATATTATCAGCGTGAATTACTTCAAAAATTGCAGCGCTTAAGACAAGGAAAAATTATGTAGAAGAATATTATCAGAATTACAAACCGCTTGATTAGATGTGGTATTGTTGAGGAGAATGAAGCTATGCTTGCACGCTTTTCTGGTGGATTAAATAGAGAGATTCAGCACCATTCTAGACTATAAGGATTATAATAATATCACTGCTTATTCCATCTTGCTTGTAAAGCTGAACGTGAAGTGCAGGATCGACAGCATTGGCGCCACTAACTTTTCTCTGCAGGTCGACCTTCATCATGGACACCACGCATCATCTACTTCCACCGCACTATCACCTCCTTCAAAAGCCACCTCCAACCGTGGATACAAGAAAGCGTGCACAACCACCACTATCTCGCCAAGAGCACACCGGCCGGGCTCACAGACAGTATTCTTCTTCCATGGCGCAACAGGCACACAAGTGATATTATTTGTCGCCGCTGTAAGGGAAGAGGACATTTTGCGTAGAGAATGCAAATCTCAGCGCAGGATGATTGCTACGAGGATGGTGGGTATGAGTCCGCTTAGTGACTATGATGAGGAGACTTTGGCTCTATTACACATGAGGAACACGGTGGAGATGATTCTGATCATGAGACACAATACATGGCTGCTGAAGATGATGACAGTATGAATGTTTAGTTGCTCAACGTGTTTTGAGTGTGCAGGTTACACAAGCTGAGCAAAATCAGAGGCATAATTTGTTCCATACAAAGGAGTTGTGAAGGAACGTCTATTCGGCCATCATAGATGGAGGGAGCTGCAACAACTTGGCTAGCATGGAGATGGTGGAGAAGCTATCTCACCACAAGACCACATCCACATCCTTACTACATCCAATGGTTCAACAACAGCTGCAAGGTTAAGGTAACACGATCGCTCGTGTGCATTTTAGTATCTCTACATATGCTGATTATGTTGATTGTGATGTGGTACCTATGCAAGCATGTTCCTTATTACTTGGTCCACCATGGCAATTTGATAAAAAATTGCACACCATGGTAGAAACAATCAGTATACTCTTGTTCATATGGATAAAAATATTACTTTGCTTCCTATGACTCTTGAGTCCATTTTGAAAGATGATATTAATAGAGCTAATAAAGCAAAACAGGAGAAAATAAGAGTGAAAATCAGATTGTGGCAAAAGAATTTGAGCAACACATGAAGCCTATTAATAAATCATCTACTGTTGCTTCGAAATTAAATTGAAAAGTGCATGTTTACTTGCCACCAAATCTGATATTGATGAGCTAGATTTTAGCAAATCTGTTTGCTATGCTTTTGTGTGCAAAGAGGCATTATTTTCATTCGAGGACGGTTTTCCTCTTTGCCTCGCCGCTACTAACATTTTGCAGGAGTTCACGACGCTCTTTCCACAAGACGTGCCACCGGATTACCACCTATTCGAGGGATTGAGCATCAAATTGACTTAATTCCGTGCATCATTACCCAACCGTGCACCATACCGCATTTAATCCAGAGGAGACGAAGGAGATTATGCGCCAAGTACAGGAGCTGCTCGACAAAGGTTATATACGCGAATCCTTTAGTCCTTGTGTTGTTCCTATTATTCTAGTGCCGAAAAGGATGGTACGTCACGTATGTGTTGATTGTAGAGGCATTAATAATATTACTATTCGTTATCGCCACCCTATTCCTAGGCTAGATGATATGCTTGATGAATTGAGTGGCTTCTACAATATTCTCCAAAGTTGATTTATGAGTGGATACCATCAAATTCAGATGAAATTGGGAGATGAATGGAAAACAGCATTTAAAACTAAGTTTGGATTATATGAGTGGTTAGTCATGCCTTTTGGGTTAACTAATGCACCTAGTACTTTCATGAGATTAATGAACGAAGTTTTACGTGTTTTCATTGGACGCATTTGTGGTAGTCTATTTTGATGATATACTGATTTATAGCAAATCTTTGGAAGAACATTTGGAACATTTACGGGTTGTTTTTAATGCTCTACGTGATGCACGCTTGTTTGGTAACCTTGGGAAGTGCACCTTTGCACCGAATCGAGTATCTTTTCTTGGCTATGTTGTTACTCCACAGGAATTGAAGTTGATAAAGCCAAGATTGAAGCTATTGAGAGTTGGCCGCAGCCCAAAACGGTCACACAAGTGAGGAGTTTCTTTGGCCTCGCTGGTTTTATAGGCGCTTTTAGTGAGAGATTTCAGCACCATTGCTGCACCTCTCAACGAGCTTACAAAGAAGGATGTGCCTTTTGTTTGGGGTACCGCACAGAAGAAGCCTTCACGGTATTGAAAGTATGTTGACACATGCCCTTTACTCCAACTTCCTGATTTTAATAAGACTTTTGAGCTTGAATGTGATGCTAGTGGAATTGGATTAGAGGTGTGTTATTACAAGATGGCAAACCTGTTGCATACTTTTCTGAAAAATTGAATGGGCCTAGTCTGAATTACTCTACTTATGATAAAGAATTATATGCTCTTGTTCGACTTTAGAAACATGGCAACATTATTTATGGCCCAAAGAATTTGTTATACATTCTGATCATGAATCTTTGAAACATATTAAAAGTCAAGCTAAACTGAATCGAGACATGCTAAATGGGTTGAATTCATTGAGACTTTCCTTATGTCATTAAACACAAGAAGGGTAAAGAAAATGTTATTGCTGATGCATTGTCTCGTCGCTATACTATGCTTTCACAACTTGACTTCAAAATATTTGGTTTGGAGACCATCAAAGATCAATATGTGCATGATGCTGATTTTAAAGATGTATTGCAGAATTGTAAAGAAGGAAGAACATGGAACAAGTTTGTCGTTAATGATGGATTTGTGTTCCGTAACAAGCTATGCATTCCAGCTAGTCTGTCGTCTTTTGTTGTTGCAGGAGGCACATGGAGGAGGACTAATGGGACACTTTGGCGTGAAGAAGACGGAGGACGATTTGCTACACATTTCTTTTGGCCAAAGATGAGACGGATGTTGAGCGCTTTATTGCTCGCTGCACTACATGTCAAAAAGCTAAGTCACGACTAAATCCTCATGGTTTATATATGCCTTGCCTGCACTCTAGTGTTCCTTGGGAGGATATATCATGGACTTTGTTTTAGGTTTACCTAGAACAAAGAAGGGAGGATAGCATATTTGTTGTCGTGATAGATTCTAAAATGGCACACTTTATACCATGTCATAAAAGCGATGATGTCGCTAATGTTGCTGATTTGTTCTTTCGTGAAATTATTCGCTTGTATGGTGTGCCAAATACTATTGTTTCAGATCGTGATACTAAATTTCTTAGCCACTTTTGGAGATGTTTATGGGCTAAGTTGGGGACTAAACTGCTTTTAGTACTACTTGTCACCCCCAAACTGATGGATAAACTGAAGTAGTCAATAGAACATTGTCTACTATGCTTAGGGCTGTTCTAAAGAATAATAAGAAAATGTGGGAGGAATGCTTGCCTCATATTGAATTTGCTTATAATCGCTCATTGCATTCTACTACTAAGATGTGCCCTTTGAAGTTGTGTATGGTTTCCTACCGTGCACCTATTGATTTGTTGCCTCTTCCATCTTCGGAGAAGGTTAATTTTGATGCTAAAGAACGTGCTGAATTGATTTTAAAAATGCATGAGTTAACTAAGGAAAACATTGAGCGATGAATGCTAAATATAAACTTGCTGGAGATAAGGGTAGAAAACATGTTGTGTTTGCACCGGAGATCTTGTTTGGTTACATTTGTGTAAGGATAGATTTCCTGATTTGCGCAAATCAAAGCTAATGCCACGTGCTGCTGGTCCCTTTAAGGTGTTGGAGAAAGTAAATGATAATGCATATAAACTTGAGCTGCCTGCAGATTTTGGGGTTAGTCCCACTTTTAACATTGCAGATTTGAAGCCATATTTGGGTGAGGAAGATGAGCTGTCACGAGGACGACTTCATTTCAAGAAGGAGGATGATGAGGACATCAATACCATTGTTACACCCACAGCCCCTGCTGCTATACATAATCGGACCAATTACTAGAGCTCACAAGACGCCAACTAAATTACTTGTACTTTCGCTTGGTAATGATTCTAATGTTCATGAGAATATGATGCTGCCTAAATTGGATACATTTGTTTTGCTTACAAATGAAGGGCCTAGCTTGGAGAAGGATGAACATTGGAGCAAGAACACACATGGAGTTGATGGCATGCAAGGGGATCAAGAACGGAGTTACAAGTGATGATTTCAGGACTTTGAAGCCACCATAAGGAGTGCATGAAGCCTTGGACGAAATATACAAGATGCCACTTCATAATATTCGTCCATAGGCTATTCTAGGTGCTGCGTCACCTTATTATTGGGCCAGCCCATGTAATTTCGAAATACATTAGTATAGGCTATTTTTAGAGTCCGATGTGTGGGGAACAAGAGATAGGGTTAGTTTTGACCCTCCACCAAGGGCCACGAAATTCACCCTCTTCCTCCATATATACAACCCTTAGGGCAACCGCTTAGACTTGGGTTTTGTTTAGATCAAAAGTTCGCCATAGCTGCAACTTCGCTGCATTTTCGCTTGTGTTCAACGACTGCACAAAGGCGCCACGAACCCCACCTTGATCAATAAAGCTTTCATCTTATATTCGCAATATCTAGATTGCAATCTCAGTTTTTGCTTGTTCTTCGCTTGCTCGCAGGAAATAGACCTCGTGGTCAGGTTGATCGTGTTCGCGCGTGGTCAATAACCTCTCGGAGTTGGTTTAGCGACATATATACGACGCCCTCGCACGTCAGAGTCGGATCGCCAAAGTCGACTTCCACCAAAGCGAAATCCACCATCTCATCGAAAGATGGACACCTCTGCCTCTATCATCCGCCTTGAGTGTGAAGAGGTAGAAGTACGCCGTTCACCAACAAGGCGCGATCTCGCCCATTCTTGCATCGTTTTTTCTTGTGCGCTACGAGTTTGTTGTCGGCGTAATCGCGGTACGCTTTCTGGAGAGTCGCAAGTCGGTGGAGAGGTTGTCGATGTGTTCGCCATTGCTTGTTGCTCTTGATGGAGAGCTCGCGCCGCCAAAGAGGTGGCTCTTGGTGACGAGTGATGACATGTCGCCGCCTTTGCTCGATGAAGAGTGGGTTTGTAGAAGAACTTGGCCTATCCATCATTTCAAGCAAATTGTGAGTGGTAGAAAGAGAAGAACTAATACTAATGTACCGCTGACCGGTTGAAGATGAATCAAGTTCACTCCAAATGCGACAATGAAATAGCACTATTGGTACCGATCCTTGTCGATTCTCACACCTACACAAGTAAAAGCTTTGGTGGAGCTTGGTTAGGATGGTGGCACAAAATTGATTGCAATCAAGTAGCTTGACTCAAAATGTTGAAGAAGATTCGCAAATTCAGATATGCAACAAGTAGACCAAGCAAGTAGTGGTACACGGAAACACACACGGAAATAGATAAATGGGATTGTGCAAACTAAAAGTGAGCCAAAATGTGGAATCCACGAAAATGCTCTTGTTGCACAATACTAGAGAGACGCTAGCACGATTGCACAATAGGCAGATACGGAGCTTGTGCACAACCTACTAGGCAAAAATGCAACGATCTCTATCCCAAGTATACTATATGTATGGTATTTCGGTGCAATGATCCAAGATGAACTTATATGGCAATCTTAATGTTGTATGATGCTATGCTTGTTGCTTATAAGCTCTTTTTGCTTATCTCCTCTTGCTTAAAAGCTTGAGTGGCTCTTTTCTCTTTGAGCTCTTTTCTTATGCAAACTTGAGGAACTAAGATAGCATTAGGTATCGCTGATGACAACTTTGTGACACACAAGTTGATTCCGAGATATGCACCTCAAAGGTATGTATGATATGGTGTATGCAACTAATGTGCACAAGTCACGTTGCCGGCAATACTCAATGGCTAGTCTCGATGGGTAAGCAACGCAAAAGATGGGCTATGATGGTTATCAATGCAATTGCGAGAGATGACAAAGATGTCGCCGAGGTTACCGCCTCTGATGATTAGATGAGTCCTTGGCTTAAGATGAGTGGTGGTGATGTTGACGTCGAACCGTACCTATATAGCCGAAACACAATAGGACACGGGAACCACAACTCAAATTCTCAAAGAACAAAAGCAACAATGGTGGTAGCGGAAAACGGAGGTGGTATAGTGTATGATGTGGTGAAAGCCCCACGCAAAGATGCCAATATTGGGAAAATTAGATGGTGTCCAATGGTGCTGTAGCCTATCTAGGTGGATGGAGAATGTCAATAGCTTCAACGAGCTAAAGAACGCGAAAAATCGGACTCGGATGTGAAGTTATGGTGAAAATGGTGAAACTGGGAAGCTGAAACTGGTCAGGGCGGTAGTACTGCTCGGGAGGGCGGTAGTACTGCCTCAGTCGGGATTTTTTCGACTATTTCGGCTGGAAAGGGCCTGGCGGTAGTACTGTTCGCGGGCGGTAGTATCGCTTGAGGTTCTCAGCGGTAGTACTGCCTGTAGGGCGGTAGTACCGCTAGTGTCGGATTTTCTCGACCGCCGAATTGTTTCAAGGATTTTGGGCTTAAATGGATGATTTTCGTCAAAATTCAAGGATTTTGTGGATGGAAAGAGGAAAACTTGGGGAATGCTAGATCCACTTGAAACCAAGCAAATCCACGGATCAAAATCAACAAAACATCATCAAACCAACAAATCACAAAAAAATTGGGGCTATTTTTGGAGGATTTTGGATTTAGGATGAAAACAACAAAATCAAGCTAGAAAACACGGGTAGGGGCTCAAAACGTGATCAACGTGGGCTCATGATACCATATGATGAGGTGAGAACCCTAATTCGCCGATCTTTCACGCTGGAGGGATCCTACTTGGAGGAATATCGAAGTTAACGCGCTGGAAGAACTAGAGGAAATCACGGGAAGAACGAGAGACACTCAACCAACAAGAGATCAATCACACAAGGTCTAGATCATCAAGCACGAGTGATACATGGTCCAAAAATCAACAAAGGAAAGATACAAGGGTAGTTTTTCTTCTCCGAGATGGAGGTCTTGAATCCACGAGGGATTCTTCCCAGATAGGGGTCTTGAATCCTGATGGATCTTCTCCCTAGACGGAGGTCCCGACTCGTGGAGAAGTACCGCGGGATGAGCAAAGGCCTTCACACACAAATATGAGCTAATCCAATGCTAACCCTAGAAAGGATGAGGGGATGGTCTATTTATAGTCTAGGTTCTCCAAGGTAAGTTGGGGGCGAACGAGTACATGGGCTCTCTCGCCAAAATGTTGCACGCAGCAGGGCGGTAGTACTCGTCCTATGGGCGGTAGTACCGCTTGAGGTGCTTCAGCGGTAGTACCGCCGGGAGGGCGGTAGTAGTACCGCCTGCACCGCTCGATTCTCGGAGTTTGTCGGGTTCGGGCGGACGAGGGCGGATCTTGAGCGGTAGTGCCGCTTGGCTCGCCTCAGCGGTAGTACTGCTTGGCTTGAGCTGTAGTACCGCCTCTCCCCGACTCGCAGGCCTCCTCGCTCTTGATGTCCATCTTGAGCTGTAGCTTTCTAGGTTGACCTTGGTACCTAAGCATGCATAGCATTTCGGTTGAGGTAGTAACCATGTCCCATGTGAATCGAAGGAATTGTGAGAGGAGTGATGTCACCTCGGTTTCAAGAGCTCTGCACGTGCTCGAGTTATAGGTCCTGTGGTGTTGGATGTGTTGATGTAGAGTCCATGGGGATGATGGAAGGATGCTCCGCATCACAATACAAAGAAATTATGCCACAGAATAAATGTGCACATCATCCATCATGATGTGTATGTGCATTTGTGAGTTAGCATTAAGATAAGCAATGCTCAAAGAAATTTGAGGCATGATTAAGATATGTGGAACATGTCATCCATCATGAAAGAATAGTTAGTTATATTATGACACGCTAGGGGACACAAATTGAGCAAACAAGTATATGGCACATGAAAAGCATGTTTATTCATGGGGAGCATATGGTGCACACAATCTAGGGTGGATAAAAGCTCTCTAATGGGTATGAGGAAATCTATGGGGGTCTCCTCATGAGCAATATCGAAGCATAATATGGAGAAAATGGACAACATTCAAAACAATGCATATCCGGGTTAGGTGGTCATGGCATGGGCATATGAGATAAATGATGCAAAGGGAGCATATCAATATCATCACAAGAAAAACAAATGCCAATAACCATGGGCTTGTCATCTATGCCATATGCGCAAATTTGGTTTATTTTAATGGCATATGCATAGTCACTATGAAGAGATTGCAAATAAGACATATGGTTGATCTCATGCATAGTATATGACAAGTCAAGTTTGATTATCAAACATGATGTGACCTAAAGAATTGTCACAAGAAATCCTATGTAACATGGCATCACTACTAATAGACTCCACATGAGAATCATCATATTCATCATAAATGGGCAAATCATCACATGGGGAAATCATACTAGTATGAAGCATGGTACTAGGTGGATCAACATCATGCAAGCAATCAATGTCAAGAATGTCCACTAGTGGGACTAGAGCATCACCGCCACCTTTGTTACTCTTTGTCATTCCACTCAAGTGGTGTAGGTGAGGTGGGAAAGACCAAATGGTGGTCATCTTCATCTTGATGGAACCATGTGGGGTGCATCATATTCCACCATGGCCATCGCCTTGTCCAAAGGGAGGACAAAGTCGCGAGGATCAAGGCCATCATAAATGGGACCTAGCACCAAATGAGAAGACACAATAGAGGTAGAGGTCAAGTTGTTAGAAATGCAAATGGCCTCACGAGACCTATCAACTATCTCACTCTCTATGTGGTGGTTCACTCACCCCTTTGATAGAGGCAAAGGTGTCCCGCTCTTCGGCGAGATGGTGGATTTCGCTTTGGTGGAAGTCGACTTTTGACGATCCGACTCACGAGCGGCGAGGACGCCGCTACTTAGCAATCGCTAAACCAACTCCGAGAGGTTATTGACCACGCCGGAGACGATCAACCTGACCACGAGGGTCTATTTCATGCGAGCAAACGAAGAACAAGCAAGAAACTGAGATTGCAATCTGATATTATGTAATATAAGATGAAAGCTTTATTAATCAAGGTGGGGTTCTGGACGCCTTTGTCCGGTCGCTGAACACAAACGGCACGCCAAGTTGCAGCTCAGCCAACTTTTTGATCTAAACAAAACCCAAAGTCTAAACGGTGCCCTAAGGGCTGTATATATGGAGGAAGAGGGGAGAATTTCGTGGCCCTTGGTGGAGGGGTCCTAAACTAACCTCTATCTCTTGTTTCCACACATACGGACTCTAAAAATAGCCTATACTAATGTATTTCGAAATTACATGGGCCTGGCTCAATAATAAGGTGACGAGCACCTAGAATAGCCTCCGGACTAAGTTTATGAAGTGGCATCTTGTATATTTCGTCCAAGGCTTCATGCACTCATTATGGTGGCTTCAAAGTCCTGGAAATCATCACTTGTAACTCCATTCTTGTCCTCTTGCGCGATGCCATCATCTCCATGCTTGTTCTTGCTCCAATGTTCATCCTTCTCCAAGCTAGGCCCTTCATTTGTAAGCAAAACAAATGTATCCAATTTAGGCAGATCATATTCTCATGAACATTAGAATCATTACCAAGAAACAAAAGTACCTGTAATTTAGTTGGATGCAAGCGAGCTCTAGTAATTGGTCTAGTATGTATAGCAGCAGGGTTGTGGTGTAACAATGGTATTGATGTCCTCGCATCCTCCCCTTCTTGAAATGAAGTCGCCCTCGACGGAGGTTCATCTTCCTCACCCAAATATGGCTTCAAATCTGCAATGTTAAAAGTGGACTAACCCCAAAATCTGCAGTGCAGCTCAAGTTTATATGCATTATCATTTACTTTCTCCAACACCTTAAAGGGACCAGCAGCACGTGGCATTAGCTTTGATTTATGCAAATCAGAAATCTATCCTTACGCAAATGTAACCAAACAAGATCTCCGTGCAAACACAACATGTTTTCTACCCTTATCTCCAGCAAGTTTATATTTAGCATCCATACGCCAATGTTTTCCTTAGTTAACTCATGCATTTTAAAATCAATTCAGCACGTTTTAGCATCAAAATTAACCTTCTCCAAGATGGAAGAGGCAACAAATCAATAGGTGCAACGAGGTAGGAAACCATACACAACTTCAAAAGGGCACATCTTAGTAGTAGAATGCAATGAACGATTATAAGAAAATTCAATATGAGGCAAGCATTCCTCCCACATTTTCTTATTTTTCTTTAGAACAGCCCTAAGCATAGTAGACAATGTTCTATTGATCTACTTCAGTTTGTCCATCAGCTTGGGGGTGACAAGTAGTACTAAAAGCAGTTTAGTCCCCAACTTAGCCCATAAACATCTCCAAAAGTGGCTAAGAAATTTTATCACGATCTGAAACAATAGTATTGGTACACATGCAAGCGAATAATTTCATGAAAGAACAAATCAGCAACATTGACAAAGATCATCGCTATGACATGGTATAAGTGTGCCATTTTCTAGAATCTATCCACGACAACAAATATGTTATCCTCCCTTCTTTGTTCTAGAAATCAAAACAAAGTCCATAGATATATCCTCCCAAGAACACTAGGTACAGGCAAAGGCATATATAAACCATGAGGATTGAGTCGTGACTTAGCTTTTTGACATGTAGTGCAATGAGCAATAAACGCCAACATCCCGCCTCATCTTTGGCCAAAAGAAATGTGTAGCAAGTACATCCTCCGCCTTCTTCACGCCAAAGTGTCCCATTAGTCCTCCTCCATGCGCCTCCGCAACAACAAAAGACGAACGGAGCTAGCTGAATGCATAGCTTGTTAGCACGAACACAAATCCATCATTAACGACAAACTTGTTCCATGTTCTTCCTTCTTTACAATTCTGCAATACATCTTTAAAATCAGCATCATGCACATATTGATCTTTGATGGTCTCCAAACCAAATATTTTGAAGTCAAGTTGTGAAAGCATAGTATAGCGATTTAGACAATGCATCAAGAATAACATTTTCTTTACCCTTCTTGTGTTTAATGACATAAGGGAAAGTCTCAATGAATTCAACCCATTTAGCATGTCTACGATTCAGTTTAGCTTGACTTTTAATATGTTTCAAAGATTCATGATCGAATGTATAACAAATTCTTTGGGCCATAAATAATGTTGCCATGTTTCTAAAGTCCTAACAAGAGCATATAATTCTTTATCATAAGTAGAGTAATTCAGACTAGGCCCACTCAATTTTTCGTAAAAGTATGCAACAGGTTTGCCATCTTGTAATAACACACCTCCTAATCCAATTCCACTAGCATCACATTCAAGCTCAAAAGTCTTATTAAAATCAGAAGTTGGAGTAAAGGAGCATGTGTCAACTTAGCTTTCAATACCGTGAAGGCTTCTTCCCGCGGGGTACCCCAAACAAAAGGCACATCCTTCTTTGTAAGCTCATTGAGAGGTGCAGCAATGGTGCTGAAATCTCTCACAAAACGCCTATAGAAACCAGCGAGGCCAAGGAAACTCCTCACTTGTGTGACCGCTTTGGGCTGCGCCAACTCTCAATAGCTTCAATCTTGGCTTTATCAACTTCAATTCCTCGTGGAGTAACAACATAGCTAAGAAAAGATACTTGGTCGGTGCAAAAGGTGCACTTCCTAAGGTTACCAAACAAACGCATCACGAGAGCATTAAAAACAGCACGAATGTTCCAAATGTTCTTCCAAAGATTTGCTATAAATCAAGATATCATCAAAATAGACTACCACAAATCGTCCAATGAAAGCACGAAACTTCGCTCATTAATCTCATGAAAGTACTAGGTGCATTAGTTAACCCAAAAGGCATGACTAACCACTCATATAATCCAAACTTAGTTTTAAATGCTGTTTTCCATTCATCTCCCAATTTCATACGAATTTGATGGTATCCACTACGCAAATCAACTTTGGAGAATATTGTAGAGCCACTCAATTCATCAAGCATATCATCTAGCCTAGGAATAGGGTGACGATAACTAATAGTAATATTATTGATGCCTCTACAATCAACACACATACGTGACGTACCATCCTTTTTCGCACTAGAATAATAGGAACAAAGACAAGGACTAAGGGATTCGCAGATATAACCTTTGTCGAGCAGCTCCTCGTACTTGACGATAATCTCCTTCGCCTCCTCCGGATTGGTACGGTATGGTGCACGGTTGGTAATGATGCACCGAATTAAGTCAATTTGATGCTCAATCCTCGAATAGGTGGTAATCCCGTGGCACGCCTTGTGGAAAGACGCCAATAACTCCCCGCAAAATGTTAGTGACAGAGGGGCAAAGAGGAAGGCACGCCCTCGAATGAAAATAATGGCTCTTTGCACACAAAAGCATAGCAAATAGATTTGCTAAAATCTAGCTCATCAATATCAGATTTGGTGGCAAGTAAACATGCACTTTTCAATTTAATTTCGTAAAAAACAAGAGATGGTTTATTATTAGGCTTCATGTGTTGCTCAAATTCTTTTGCCACAATCTGATTTTCACTCTTATTTTTCTCCTGTTTTGCTTTATTAGCTCTATTAATATCATCTTTCAAAATGGACTCACGAGTCATAGGAAGCAAAGTAATATTTTTATCCTTATGAACAAGAGTATAATGATTGTTTCTACCATGGTGTATGTAATTTTATCAAATTGCCATGGTCTACCAAGTAATAAGGAACATGCTTGCATAGGTACCACATCACAATCAACATAATCAGATATGTAGAGATACTAAAATGCACACTAACAAGACGTGTTACCTTAACCTTGCCGCTGTTGTTGAACCATTGGATGTAGTAAGGATGTGGATGTGGTCTTGTGGTGAGAGATAGCTTCTCCACCATCTCCATGCTAGCCAAGTTGTTGCAGCTCCTCCATCTATGATGACGCTAATAGAACGCTCCTTCACAACTCCCTTTGTATGGAACAAATTATGCCTCTGATTTTGCTCACTTGTGTAACCTGCACACTCAAAACACGTTGAGCAACTAAACATTCATACATGTCAAGATCTTCAAGAGCCATGTGTTGTGTCTCATGATCGTAATCATCTCCACCGTGTTCCTCATGTGTAATAAGAGCCAAAGTCTCTCATCATAGTCACTAGCGGACTCATACCCACCATCCTCGTGAGCAATCATCACACGCTGAGATTTGCATTCTCGCAAAATGTCCTCTTCCCTTACAACGATTTACAAATAATATCACTTGTGTGCCCTGCTGACGCCATGGACGAAGAAGAGCTCAGGCAAGCCCGGCAGTGTGCTCTTGGCGATAGTGGTGGTTGTGCTCGCTTCAGATCACTTGGTTATTGTCGACCTTTTTGCTACCATATTATAAGCCTTCCCAGCTCCACATACATCTACGCCGTATGCTGACTCTCCTTGGTAATCGCTATATCCAAGCTTTGAGAGTTTTGACCACAACGTTGCCGATCACCACCGGGTAAGAACGGTAAGAATTTGAGATTTGCTTGACGGGTTTGTGATACACCACCACCACTTCTTAGTAGCCTCGAGGATCATATTCTTGTGTGTTTTATTTGTCGCTAACCATGACAGATCACGTCGATGAGACTGATTGGGAGAACTCCATTAACAAATGTACTACATGATAAGTTTCAAAGAAATGATGATTGGACAGTGCAAGATGTGCTAAAAGATTTGACGAGGCCATGGAGAAGATAGATGGCATTGAGAAGACGTTGAAACAAAGATTGATAGCAAGTTTAATGAATTGCTCGCTGTTTTCCACAACCACCGCCGGTGCACCTATCGCACCTTCAAGAACGACAACAACTACGCCCTTCCGAATCAGATGGACGAGCTCGTTCCTATTGAGCCAGACAAAATTCGTGTCATTGCCATCGCTGTTGGTGCTTGGCTCCTGCCTCGCTGTCCGGTGGTACCGAGGAGGATGATGAGTATGTGGGCGATTATGAGGATGAGGTTGATCAACATCGAATCCACGGCAACCACCAAAGACCACAACCACCGTGTCGCCCACATGCAAATAATGGCAATATAAGGGCTCTCTCAGTATTTAGATCATGACCATCTCCCTAAACTGAAATTGAATATTCCACCATTTGAGGGTAGATATGTTCCGATATATATCTTACTTGGGAGTTAGAAACCGAACAACGATTTACATGTTTACAATATCCCGAGGAGAGACGTGTTCCTGCCGCTGTTTGTGCTTTCACTAGCTTTGCATGTGTTTGGTGGTCCAACATTGAAGATTATATCCGCTCCAAATACTTGGGCTGCTTTGAAAACTGCTATGCGAGTCGCTGGGTTCCACCATATTATCAACGTGAATTACTTCAAAATTGCAGCGCTTAAGACAAGGAAAAATTCAGAGAAGAATATTATCGAATTACAAACCGCTTGATTAGATATGGTATTGTTGAGGAGAATGAAGCTATGCTTGCACGTTTTCCGGGTGGATTAAATAGAGATTCAGACCATTCTAGACTATAAGGATTATAATAATATCACTGCTTATTCCATCTTGCTTGTAAAGTCGAACGTGAAGCGTGATCGACAGCATTGGCGCGCACTAACTTTCTCGCAGTCGACCTTCATCATGGACACCACGCGGCATCATCTACTTCTACGCACCATCACCTCCTTCAGCCACCTCCAACCGTGATACAAGAAAGCAAGAACCACCACTATCCGCCAAGAGCACACCTACTGGCTCGCAGACAGAGCTCTTCTTCTTCCATGGCGTCAACAGGCACACAAGTGATATTATTTGTCGTCGCTGTAAGGGAAGAGGACATTTGCGAGAGAATGCAAATCTCGCAGTGATGATTGCACGAGGACGGTGGGTATGAGTCCGCTAGTGACTATGATGAGGAACTTTGGCTCTTATTACACATGAGGAACACGTGGAGATGATTCGATCATGAGACACAATACATGGCTGTCAAGATGCCACAGTATGAATGTTTAGTTGCTCAACGTGTTTTGAGTGTGCAAGTTACACAAGTCGAGCAAAATCAGAGGCATAATTTGTTCCATACAAAGGAGTTGTGAAGGAACGTTTATTCAAGGCCATCATAGATGGAGGGAGCAAATAACTTGGCTAGCATGGAGATGGTGGAGAAGCTATCTCTCATCACAAGACCACATCCACATCCTTACATCCAATGGTTCAACAACAGTGCAAGGTTAAGGTAACACGCATCGCTCGTGTGCATTTTAGTATCTCTACATGCTGATTATGTTGATTGTGATGTGGTACCTATGCAAGCATGTTCCTTGTTACTTGGTAGACCATGGCAATTTGATAAAATTTGTACACCATGGTAGAAACAATCAGATATACTCTTGTTCATAAGGATAAAATATTACTTTGCTTCCTATGACTCCGAGTCCATTTTGAAAGATGATATTAATAGAGCTAATAAAGCAAAATAGGAGAAAATAAGAGTGAAAATCAGATTGTGGCAAAAGAATTTGAGCAACACATGAAGCCTAATAATAAACCATCTATCGTTGCTTCTGAAATTAAATTGAAAAGTGCATGTTTACTTGCCACCAAATCTGATATTGATGAGCTAGATTTTAGCAAATCTATTTGCTATGCTTTGTGTGCAAAGAGGCATTATTTTCATTCGAGGACGCGGTTTTCCTTGCCCCTGCTGCCACCGACATTTTGCAGAGTTCGCCGACGCCTTTCCACAAGACGTGCACCGGATTACCACCTATTCGAGGGATTGAGCATCAAATTGACTTAATTCCCGTGCATCATTACCAACCGCACCATACCGCATCAATCCAGAGGAGACGAAGGAGATTATGGTCAAGTACGGAGAGCGCCGACAAAGGTAGGCGGTGATCGGCAACCGTTGTAGTCAAAACTCTCAAAGCTTGGCTATAGCGATTACGGGGAGAATCAAACGCACGACGAGATGTATGTGGAGCTGGGAAGGCTTATAATATGGTAGCAAAAAGGTCAAGAATAATCAATTCAGAGATGCAAAGTTGAATAAACGCTCAACGACGATCTTCAGGTTTGGTCCTAGGCTAGACCGTGCTAGAGACGCGAGCCTAGAACACTAACAAAATCACGGCGCTGCACGTAAACAAGGGAAAAGCACACTCTGAATTTTTTTTTTCTCTTTTTTTTTTTACCTTTTTTTTTTTTTTTTTTTTTTTGCGAAAATCACTATAATGGCGAGTGTCTCAAAACTCTTCCCGGGTCAAACTGATAGGATGGGCACGAAATTTTTTCGACCAAATTTTTTTTTTCGACTGCCTGGACCCAAAAACTGGAAACGGGTCAAAAAAAACTTTCTATAACGGCGACTGTCTCAATACGCTTAGAAATACCCAAAATAGGATAGCCAGAAATTTTTTTGTCCCGTGCGTTTTTGGAAAATTTTGGGCCTAAACGGAGGGTGGTTTCCGGACTCTTTATTATTATTATTTTTTTGGAAACCAACCTCTTCTACGGACGGCAAAAGATTGCTGGAATCTGAAACCTACTCAGACAAGGAAACACAAATCGGAAATTAGATGGATCCCGAAAACAAATCTAATATGCAAGGAACTCGGATTGGTGGTGGATACCTAACCCTAATTTTTTTGGCTTTTTAAGTGGACTGTAGGTATGAAGAAATTCAACAACGCACTCGATCTAAACTACGAAAAACTACGAAAAACGTAAAATCTCACCGAGCAACCTAGAAATCTGATACCACTTGATAGAGGTAAAGGTGTCCGTCTTTCGATGAGATGGTGGATTTCGCTTTGGTGGAAGTCGACTTTGACGATCCGACTACGAGCGTGCGAGGACGTCGCGCCTTAGCAATCGCTAAACCAACTCCGAGAGGTTATTGACCACACCGGAGCACGATCAACCTGACCACGAGGGTCTATTTCCTGCGAGCAAACGAAGTACAAGCAAGAAACTGAGATTGCAATCTGGATATTGCGAATATAAGATGAAAGCTTTATTAATCAAGGTGGGGTTCTGTGACGCCTTTGTCTGGTCGTTGAACACAAACGAAGTACGCGAAGTTGCAGCTCTGTCGAACTTTTGATCTAAACAAAACCCAAAGTCTAAACGGTGCCCTAAGGGCTGTATATATGGAGGAAGAGGGAGAGAATTTCGTGGCCCTTGGTGGAGGGGTCCGAAACTAACCCTATCTCTTGTTTCCCCACACATACGGACTCTAAAAATAGCCTATACTAATGTATTTCGAAATTACATGGGCCTAGCCCAATAATAAGGTGACGCAGCACCTAGAATAGCCTCTGGACGAAATTTGTGAAGTGGCATCTTGTATATTTCGTCCAAGGCTTCATGCACTCATTATGGTGGCTTCAAAGTCCTGAAATCATCACTTGTAACTCCATTCTTGTCCCCTTAGCATGCCATCATCTCCATGCTTGTTCTTGCTCCAATGTTCATCCTTCTCCAAGCTAGGCCCTTCATTTGTAAGCAAAACAAATGTATCCAATTTAGGCAGCATCATATTCTCATGAACATTAGAATCATTACCAAGAAACGAAAGTACACGGTAATTTAGTTGGCGTCTTGTGAGCTCTAGTAATTGGTCCAAGATGTATAGCAAATAGGGGTGTGGGTGTAACAATGGTATTGATGTCCTCATCACCCTTAAAATAGGTGCACTCAAACTCACGTATGGTGGAGTCACTCATCTCACTCAAGTTGTGGCCTTTCGGATAATTAAGCTACAAAGGTGATCCCACGCTAATGCTGTCACGTCACCACGATTCTCGCTGCTAATCTATCGTTAGATCATAACCGATCCAATAATCAATTCAAAAAATGGCAAACAACAAAAGTTTTTAGATGTTGAAACAAAATGTTCAAACAGTGCCAAAAATGACATAGGTAATTATGGTGTAGAAGACACGATTTTATAAAATACCTAAATGCCTAAATTAAATAAAACAGAAAAGGAAAAGAAAAATAAAGAAAAGAAAGAAAGAAAGAAAAGGAAGAGAACCCCTTAATCGGGCCATGTTCCAACCAGCCGCCCAGCTTCCCCGCCCAACCGCCTCCCCATATCCCCCATCCCGAAACCCTAACCCACTACCACCACGCACCCCCCCACTCACTCGCTCCCCCCCACTTCCCCGATCCAGATCGGGATCGGGGCGACCACGCCCTTGCCCCGACGCCGCCCGTCGCCGTGCCACCGCGCCTCCATCCTCCTCCGCGACGCCACCTCGCCGGCGCCACACCTCCCGGCCTCCTTCCGCTCTCTCGTGCACCGTGTCGTCTTCCCCGAGCTCCGGGCGCGCTCCGTCCATGGCGGCCCGACCCCGTCGCCGGAACCACGTCGTCGTCGCCAGAGGCCACCTCACCGGACCGCCAGCACCGTCGGCCTCCCCTGCGTCGCCATCGTCCCCGACCTCCACCCCGCGCCCCACTGCCCTTTCCCTATAAACCCCTGTGAGCTTCCCCCCTTCCCCTCTCTGTCGCCGACGCCGTTTTCCCTACGCGCCCGGCAGCGTGCGTGCAGCGTTCAGCGCGCGCGCCCGTGGTCCACGCCCGCCGCCACGCCACGATCGCCGCGACCACCTCCACCCTCGCCGCGCCGGTTCCCGCACTGTCGTCCTGCTTCCGTCCGTCCTGGTGGTATGCGATCCAGCCTGGCCGCCAGCCTCGCCCGCCAGCCGTGGCCTCATGGCGCCGCGCCTGCAGCTGCCTCGGCCTCCTCGCCCGGCGATCTGGCGAACGCCCGATCGGGCGCCGCAACGCCCGACCCGCCCCGTAGCGCCCGTGCCCGCTAGCCCCCAGGGCCCTATGACAAAGGGGGCCCGCTCAGAACGTTTTAGAAAAAAAATAACAATAATGAATTTAATTAATTAATTAACTAAATTAATTAAATTAATTAATCCTAGATAATTAATCTAATTAACTAGTTAGTTTAATTTAACAGTAATTAGATTAGTTAAAGCCTAATTAGACCAAAAAGTCAATGACGAACGGGACCCACACGTTAGTTGACTAGTCAACACCTCTGTTGACTGATGACGTCATGCTGATGTCATGATGACATCAGTAAACACTATTCTAGATAATGTTGATTTAAATAATTAAATAAATTCTAAAAATGTTTAAATCTTTTAAAATTAATATAAAATAAACCGTAGCTCGGATGGAAAAACTTTGTACATGAAAGTTGCTCAGAACGACGAGACGATTCCGGATACGCAGCCCGTTCATCCGCCACGCGTCCCTAGCATAGTGAACCTGCAACATTTCACCTCCGATTCATCTGTCCAAAAACACGGAACACCGGGGATACTTTCCCGGATGTTCCCCCCCTTCACCGGTATCACCTCATACTGCGATAGAACACGTCTAGCTCTGCTTGTTGTCCTGTTACGCACTTGCTTGCTCAGATTTATGTTTCTCCCCCTCTTCTTTCCGTGAGACCCGAGACCGCCACGACCCTAATTCGACTACGGAGTTGATGACCCTCTCTCTTGCCGAGCAACCAGCAAGCCCCCTTGATCACCAGATATCGCCTATTCTCCTCTATACCTTGCTTGCATTAGAGTAGTGTAGCATGTTACTACTTTCCGTTGATCCTATTACGATGCATAGCCTGACATTGTTGCTACATCTGTTGATACCTTACCTGCAATCCTAAATGCTTAGTATAGGATGCTAGTTTATCATCATTGGCCCTACATTCTTGTCGATGCGCCTTGCTATACTATCGGGCCGTGATCACTTGGGAGGTGATCACGGTATATACTATACATATATACATACTATACAGATGGTGACTAAAGTCGTGTCGACTCATTGAGTACCCGCAAGTGATTACGATGAGGGGCCGAAAGGACAGTGGCTCCATCCGGTAGAGGTGGGCTGGTTTCCGACGGCCCCGATCACACTTTGTGGCGGAGCGACAGGCAGGTTGAGACTACCTAGGAGGCAGTGGGCTGGCCTGTTCGGCATTCGCGGATACTTAACACGCTTAACGAGATCTGGGTATTTGATCTGAGTCTGGCCATTTGGTCTATACGCACTAACCATCTACGCGGGAGTAGTTATGGGTATCCCGGCGTCGTGGTATCAGGCGAAGCCTTCTTGGCGTCGGCGACGGGCGGCGCTACCGGATTGGAACGTAAGCTTTGCTCTTGTATTAAGGGGCTAGTTACGCTTCCGGCCGCCCTACATAGCGTCTTGGTGTGCAATGGGCGATGGGCGGACCCTGCACAAGCATAGGATTTAGACCGGCGGTGACCTCTCTTGTGCCTAGGTGGGGCTGCGGCGTGTTGATCTTCCGAGGCGGGCATGACCTAGAAAAGTGTGTCCGCCAAATGGGATCAAGCGTGTTGGGTTATGTGGTGCACCCTGCAGGAAGTTAATCTATTGAATAGCCGTGATCTTGATAATGGGACGACTTGGAGTTGTACCTTGACCTTATGACAACTAGAACTGGATACTTAATAAAACACACCCTTCCAAGTTCCACAGACAACCCGGTGATCGCTCTCTAACAAGGCGACGAGGAGAGGATCGCCGGGTAGGATTATGCTATGCGATGCTACTGGAGATGCTACTGGAGATGCTACTGGAGATGCTACTTGGCGATGCTACTTGGAGGACTTCAGTCTACTCTCTTCTACATCTTTGCAAGACGGAGGCTGCGAGCGTAGTCTTGACGAGATTAGCTATCCCCTCTCATTACGGCATTCTGCAGCTCGGTCCACCGATATGGCCCTTTACACATATACCCATGCATATGTAGTGTAGCTCCTTGCTTGCAGTACTTTGGATGAGTACTCACGGTTGCTTTCTCCCCCTTTTCCCCTTTCCTTTCTTTACGGTTATCGCAACGAGATCTTTGGAGTCCAGAGCGACGCCACCGTCGGGGCGACTACTACTGGAGGTGCCTACTACTACGCAGCAGCCCGGCGACGACTGTGAGTAGTTTAGGAGGATCCTGCGGGAGGCTGCGCCTCTTCGATCTGATCCCGGTTTGTGCTAGCCTTCTTAAGGCAAACTTGTTTAACTTATGTCTGTACTCAGATATTGTTGCTTCCGCTAACTCGTCTATGATCGAGCACTTGTATTCGAGCCCTCGAGGCCCCTGGCTTGTATTATGATGCTTGTATGACTTATTTATGTTTTAGAGTTGTGTTGTGATATCTTCCCGTGAGTCCCTGATCTTGATCGTACACTTTTGCGTGCGTGATTAGTGTACGATTGAATCGGGGGCGTCACAAGTTGGTATCAGAGCCGACTGCCTGTAGGAATCCCCTTTCCAACTCCTTGGCCGAAGTCGAGTCTAGACTTTACAAAACTTTTACTAACATGGCTGTGCGGCCCATGGGCCCACGTTGCCATTGGGTGGTAGTAGGATCTTTTATTCCTCGTCTTTACTCTGGGACTCTGAGCTCTCTTCTATTCGGGTTAAATGATTTTGCTAAAAACAAAACTAGCTTTAGGTTCTCGCAAGTACTTCCTCCCGGAGAGCCCCTTGTTACCGATGACCGCCTGCTGCACCAGAAGATTCCAAAGATACTCTACGATGTGCTCTCGAGACTATGTGCCATCGCTTTTGCAATTCACTTCCATCGATAAATCCCTCTGGATAACTACTTACACCTATCGTTCATATTTTCATCCCCAGTTGCTCTTGTTATTACAAGATGTCCTGAAATACTTTTCGATATTCCGAGAATTCTTTATGCTTACTGCCCTGCAGTTCCTTGCTGCATGAATACCCCTACGGATAATTACTCGCGCTTGCCGAGTATCCGTTTGTCCAAATTTGTTCATGTGTTTCACAAAAATACATTCAAATACTACCCGATCTTCCGAAAATCCTGAGCAGCCTATTGCTCTTGAAATTCTTGCTTACTTGCATTATGGTTAATCCCATAAGTCTCGTAATCTTAATAGCATCCCTTGTCATTGTCATTTTGAGTCCGTTGATTCAATATGTTGCGAATGCACGCAATCATCAGTTGATCCTTATAAAGTATCTTTCCGGCTCAAACGTCTTTCGAACATGAGCTGGTTCTCGGCAAATCAGATTGCCATCGATTGTACCCCTAAGTCTATTCATCTTATCCATCCTTGATCAGAGTGTTTGCTCCTGATCCTTTATTTGAAAATCATAATTCCTTTGTTATTTAAATGTTGAATTATTCAGATGTTCTATAAATCGATGCATTTGCATTCTTTCTTCCTTTGATTGGGTATCGATACTCACATCAACTCCATTTTGGATCGCCATATCCACTGTTGGATTATTATCCGACAGTGTCCTTCATAATTAATCACCTTGTGAGTTCTTTCTTCGATACATAATGCCTTTGGAAAATTGTATCCTCTCCTTTTGCCAACCATGCTCTGCTTTCGAGCTGGTGATATTTACTCTTGAAGCTTGTGGTATGTGTTCCTAAGATGCCCTGATGGGTTGAACCCATGCCTTCCTTACTATGTGTGAACTCGGAAGTTTTCACGAGTCATACTCATCAGTATTTCACCGTAAAACTTTCAACACTAATGCCTTTATCAAAGCGAGAAGTGAATGGAAGGTTATACATTGAAGAAGTGGAGTCGACCTTGAACTTTGTGTTCATGCCCATGGACACGATGTAGATCCTATCATGGAAGCTTCTTGTAATAATAACTATTTCCTTGTTATAATATCATTTGGAATCGTGAATTGATCCTTTGCAATCATGGATCCGACCATATTTTCTACTTGATTCCATTTCTCGGACAAGTTAAATCACTTGTCCTCTCTGATCAATACACCCATCCAACCTCTATTTTGATCTACCTTTGAGTACTAACCCCTAGTATCTCGAGGATATCAACCGATTGCACTACATCTTATGCATTTACGATGAAGTAGTGCCTCTCCCGTCGTAGTCACTCCACGGGTTACGGGTTGTCGTCAACCGAGAACACCGATTAGCTTAATCGAATCGCCTCGTGATTCATACTCCTAGTACATTGTGGATGAGAAGTTTAATACTCCATCACGTCATTCCTAGCCTGATCGGCTATATCATTTTGTACTAAATTTTAACTTTGCTACCTGGTCCTTTCTTCCTGGAGCACAATTCTCGACGATGAGCTAAGCTTACGTTGATTTTCCTCGTCATATCATTTCACCTTGAACAACAAGCTTGATTTCAAGTTTGTGTCGTACCCATGGTTCCAATAACCTTTTGCTTCATAATTCCTTTAACTTGATGTCATCGCCGATGGATTACATCTTCGTGGAGCCTCTCGACAAAATTTGTCGTGATCATCATCAACATCTTGACTCCTTCCTGGATATCAATTGAATTCATGATGAGAAATACCATCCTTGCCCTTGATGATTTGTGTTGTCATCGACCACTTTAATGCCTCCCCTCCAACACAAACTTGTTCGTGTTTTGTGTTGTACCTTGAGATCCTTGCTACCCAACTTATGTTATGTTCTACCTTGTAGTATTGCTATCTTCTATGTCAAGAATGTCATGGGAAATTCACCACCCTTAAGAATTCTTGATACAAGTGATACTTATTAACATCACCATTCTTTTCTTGGTCCTTGAGTTGTTTCTAACCGGAATACCGACAAATGGTCTGTGATGTGTAAATTCTAAACTTCTAGCAACCATATTGCTTTGAAGTTAATGGTCGACATTTCATTCTTAGACCATTGGTTATCGAATCACCATTCTAACATTGATCCTGCTACCTAAGCCCATATTTCGGGTGCACCTTTCAACCAATTTTAATTGTGTATGTTTTCCCTCGAGCATACCTCATTATATCACTTGATATGACAAATGTTATCTCCTTGTTCTCATAATTGTGGAAATCCATCTTTTTGGAAATCTCAATGAATGGTCGCTGAGTCCATCAGCCACCTCCTCATCCTCTCCATGGGTTAATGATGAACTCTTGTTTTGGGACTCGCTTCCATAGTTCAGTTCCCGAGAATCTTACAATGTCATCTCGACAATTTGTGTTGCGCCTTTTCTTCTCAGGTATCCTAAGTCTGAGGCATTCTGACACCAATTAGATCTGAATCTCGGTCAGATATGATGGTCGGGACATATTTCCAAAAAGTTATAACATTGGTCTCTACATAACCCGGTAAGGTGGTGTCTTTGCCTAGCACCCCTAGCCAGAGGACCTTTTGTTATAGTTTCTTTTTTTGCAAGGTTAACCATTCTTCCATGAGGAAATCGAAAGACTTATTCTATATGTTGTTCCTGATGAATCCTTTTAGTATCCAAAGTCCGACCTTTGCTTGATGACCATGCAATGCTATCTCGAAGCATGTTTGTGGTACTCTGATTTTCAACAAGAACATTTGAAGCCTAATGCTAAATGTTTCTTGCTCTATTATCCAAACACCGTTGTATGGTTAATGTCATGAAATTTTTCTCGCCTTACCTAAAGGGTTTTCTACATTATATTATGTCATGGGTATCATGCTCTGCTTCCCTTGGGAAGGATATACCCCTGAAATATGTGTTTAGACACATTGTCCTTTCCATTGTTCTATTTTAAACTGATGATCACCTTCTCCTTCCCATTGTTTTGTTGAACATTACTGGTGATCTATATGATCTAAGCAGTAATATTCTCCTGCTTATGTGAACACCTTGGTGTACAACCGTGTCAGTAAGACCCTGTTACTATTGTTGAAAACATTCCGGTAACCACCGATGGATAAGAACTTGGCCTATTGGTCCGCCTCGTCCAACGAGCAGGAATTGGTTCTCTTCGTCCCTCGCCCTTGGTACCGATGTTGCCGACATAACTGATAGGTTATTCTCTGACATGCCTTGCTTACATGATCATGCAAGACGTCATCCCCCTTCCTACCTTTAACCCACATGGTGGGCGCATAACCCACAGTTCCACAGGATCGAAACCTGACTCTCCTGTACACCCTGTTGTCAAAGATATTCCTCACGCTTGACTTTGTATGTAATTCACGAGCCACCTTTAGTTCTGCTATCAGACACAATACTTATCCCCATTGCTTTGAACCCCTTTCACACCTTGTTTCAGGCATCAAACGATTGTTTGCCCGCTTGAAACTTCACATGATACCTCTTTACCTTGCTCTCGATATTTTCTTAAGTTTAAATTTGAGAGTTACTTCCGCCATCTTCCTCGATGTTATCGACCAGATAGTCGACCTTGTAGAGGTCCGTACTCCCGGAATGCCCACCCTTTATCCTTTCCGTAAGTACGATGAAGATCTCGAAGAAAGGAAGACAACTTCAGCATGATGACCGGAAGTAGAGAAATGAAGACCTCAATGTAATGGATCGACCTCTTCGAGAAGAGCAACCAAAACTGAGAAGATTCGTTAGAACTTTCATAACAAGATCTTTCCCCCCTAGTCCCCCTCTTAAATCTCGGGACGAGATTTCTTGTAGTGGAGGAGAATTGTGACGCCCGGATAATTAAGCTACAGTGATCCCACGCTAATGCTGTCACGTCACCCCAGTTACTGCTGCTAATCTATCGTTAGATCAAAACCAATCCAGTAATCAATTCAAAAAAAATGGCAAACAACAAAAGTTTTAGAAGTTGAAACAAAAATGTTCAAACAGTGCCAAAAATGACATAGGTAATTATGGTGTAGAAGACACGATTTTATAAAATACCTAAATGCCCTAAATTAAATAAAACAGAAAAAGGAAAAGAAAAATAAAGAAAAGAAAGAAAGAAAGAAAAAGGGAAGAGAACCCCATTAAATGGGCCATGTTCCACCCAGCCGCCCAGCTTCCCCCTGGCCCAACCGGCCTCCCCATATCCCCCCATCCCCGAAACCCTAACCCACTACCACCACGCACCCCCCCACTCACTCGCTCCCCCCCCACTCCCCCGATCCAGATCGGGATTTGGGCGACCACGCCCTTGCCCCGACGCCGCCCGTCGCCGTGCCACCGCGCCTCCATCCTCCTCCGCGACGCCACCTCGCCGGCGCCACACCTCCCGGCCTCCTTCCGCTCTCTCGTGCACCGCGTCGTCTTCCCGAGCTCGGCGCGCTCCGTCCATGGCGGCCCGACCCGTCGCCGGAACCACGTCGTCGCCGCCAGAGGCCACCTCACCGGACCGCCAAGACTGCGGCCTCCCTGCGTCGCCGTCGTCCCGACCTCCACCCAGCGCCGCGATGCCTTTCCCTATAAACCCTCGTGAGCTTCCTCCTTCCCTCTCTGCCGCCGACGCTGTTTCCCTACGCGCGCCCGGTAGCGTGCGTGGCAGCGTTCAGCGCGCCCGCGCCGTGGTCCACGTCGCGCCCACGCCACGATCGCCCGCGACCACCTCCACCCTCGCACGTCGGTTCCCCGCACCGTCGTCCCGTTTCGTCCGCCCACAGTGGTATGCGATCATGTTGCAGCTGCGCCAGCGCCTCGCCCGCCGTAGCCTTGCGGCCGCGCGCACTGGCAAGCTGCCTCGGGCCTCCTCGCCCCGGCGATCTGGGCGAACGCCCAGTCGGGCGCCGCAACGCCCAACCCGCCCCGTAGCGCCCGTGCCCGCTAGCCCCCAGGGCCCTATGACAAAGGGGGCCCGCTCATAACGTTTTAGAAAAAAAATAACAATAATGAATTTAATTAATTAATTAACTAAATTAATTAAATTAATTAATCCTAGATAATTAATCTAATTAACTAGTTAGTTTAATTTAACAGTAATTAGATTAGTTAAAGCCTAATTAGACCAAAAAGTCAATGACGAACGGGACCCACACGTCAGTTGACCAGTCAACACCTCTGTTGACTGATGACGTCATGCTGATGTCATGATGACGTCAGCAAACACTATTCTGGATAATGTTGATTTAAAATAATTAAATAAATTCTAAAAATGTTTAAATCTTTTAAAATTAATATAAAATAAACCGTAGCTCGGATGGAAAAACTTTGTACATGAAAGTTGCTCAAGAACGCGAGACGATTCCGGATCACGCAGCTGTTCATCCGCCACGCGTCCCTAGCATAGTGAACCTGCAACATTTCACCTCCGGTTCATCTGTCTGAAAACACGGAACAGGGATACTTTCCGATGTTCCCCCTTCACCACAGTATCACCTCATACTGCGATAGAACACGTCTAGCTCTGCTTGTTGTCCTGTTACGCACTTGCTTGCTATGTATTTACTGTTTCTCCCCCCTCTTCTTTCCGGTAGACCCCGAGACTGCCGGCGACCCCCAATTCGACTACGGAATTGACGACCCCTCTCTCTTGCCAGAGCAACCAGGCAAGCCCCCCTTGGTCACCAGATATCGCCTATTCTCCTCTATACTGCTTGCATTAGAGTAGTGTAGCATGTTACTGCTTTCCGTTGATCCTATTCTGATGCATAGCCTGACATTGTTGCTACATCTGTTGATACCTTACCTGCAATCCTAAATGCTTAGTATAGGATGCTAGTTTATCATCATTGGCCCTACATTCTTGTCAGTCTGCCTTGCTATACTATCGGGCCGTGATCACTTGGGAGGTGATCACGGGTATATACTATATATATATACATACTATACAGATGGTGACTAAAGTCGGGTCAGCTCATTGAGTACCCGCAAGTGATTCTGATGAGGGGGCTGAAAGGACAGGTGGCTTGATGAGGACATCAATACCATTGTTACACCCACAGCCCCTGCTGCTATACCTACTGGACCAATTACTAGAGCTCGCGCACGCCAACTAAATTACCAGGTACTTTCGTTTCTTGGTAATGATTCTAATGTTCATGAGAATATGATGCTTCCGAAATTGGATACATTTGTTTTGCTTACAAATGAAGGGCCTAGCTTGGAGAAGGATGAACATTGGAGCAAGAACAAGCATGGAGATGATGGCATGCTAAGGGAGACAAGAATGGAGTTACAAGTGATGATTTCAGGACTTTGAAGCCACCATAATGATGCATGAAGCCTTGGACGAAATATACAAGATGCCACTTCATAAATTTCGTCCAGAGGCTATTTTAGGTGTTCGTCACCTTATTATTGGGCCAGGCCCATGTAATTTCGAAATACATTAGTATAGGCTATTTTTAGAGTCCGTATGTGTGGGAAACAAGAGATAGGGTTAGTTTCCACCCTCCACCAAGGGCCACGAAATTCACCCCTCTTCCTCCATATATACAGCCCTTAGGGCACCGTTTAGACTTCGGGTTTTGTTTAGATCAAAAGTTCGCCATAGCTGCAACTTCGCGTGCCGTTTGTGTTCAACGACTGGACAAAGCGCCACGTAACCCCACCTTGATCAATAAAGCTTTCATCTTAAATTCGCAATATCCAGATTGCAATCTCAGTTTCTTGCTTGTTCTTCGTTTGCTCGCAGGAAATAGACCCTCGTGGTCGTTGATCGTGCTCGGCGTGGTCAATAACCTCTCGGAGTTGGTTTAGCGATTGCTAAGTAGCGGCGTCCTCGCACGCTTCGTAGTCGGATCGTCAAAGTCGACTTCCACCAAAGCGAAATCCACCATCTCATCGAAAGACGGGACACCTCTGCCTCTATCAAGTGGTATCAGATTTCCGGTTGCTCGGTGAGATTTTACAGTTTTTCGTAGTCTAGATCGAGTCAGTTCTTCATACCTATAGTCCACGAAAAAGCCACAAAAAAAATTAGGGTTAGTTCATCCTATCCGAACCAGTCTGAGCCTTTGCATAATCTTTTCTGTATTTGCATTGTTGAATTTGCGGTTGCATCGCCGTGTCTAGTTGCTGGTCTTAGAGTCTAGTCTTTTAGAGTTTCAAGTTCTGGTCATACGTTGTCACGCCGCCGCCGCACCATTATCATCGCCCTGCTATCTACCACCACCGCTTATCCGCCACCGCTTCGAATCCGTATCCATATACCACCACCGCTGCCATATACCACCACCGTTGCCATCTACCACCACCATATATCCACCACCAATCCGAGTCCCTTGCATATTAGATTTGTTTTCGGGATCCATCTAATTTCCGATTCGTGTTTCCTTGTTTGAGTAGGTTTCGGATTCCAGCAATCTTTTGCCGTCCGGAAACCACCCTCCGTTTAGGCCCAAAATTTTCCAAAAACGCACGGGACAAAAAATTTTATGGCTATCCTATTTTTAGGTGTTTCTAAACGTATTGAGATAGTCGCCGTTATAGAAAGTTTTTTTTGACCCGTTTCCAGTTTTTGGGTCCAGGCAGTCGAAAAAAAAATTGTCAAAAAAAATTTCGTGCCCGTCCTATCAGTTTGACCTGGGAAGAGTTTTGAGACACTCGCCATTATAGTGATTTTTCGCAAAAAAAAAGAAAAAAGAGCAGCGCAAAAAAAAAGAGCGAAAAAAAAATTCAGAGTGTGCTCCTCCCTTGTTTACGTGCAGCGCCGTGATTTTGTTAGTGTTCTAGGCTCGCGTCTCTAGCACGGTCTAGCCTAGGACCAGACAAGACTGTCGTTGGCGTTTATTCAACTTTGCATCTCTGAATTGGTTATTGCTGACCCTTTTTGCTACCATATTATAAGCCTTCCCAGCTCCACATACATCTACGTCGTGCGTTGGACTCTCCTTGGTAATCGCTATATCCAAGCTTTGAGAGTTTTGACCACAACGGTTGCTGATCACCACCTGCTGCTGGGTAAGAACTGGTAAGAATTTGAGATTTGCTTGACGGGTTTGTGATACACCACCACCACTTCTTAGTAGCCTGTAGGATCATATTCTTGTGTGTTTCTATTTGCTGCTAACCATGACAGGATCACAAGCCGATGAGACTGATTGGGAGAACCTGACGAACAAACAGCTACATGATAAGTTTCAAAGAAATGATGATTGGACAGGTGCAAGATGTGCTAAACAGATTTGACGAGGCCATGGAGAAGATAGATGGCATTGAGAAGACGTTTGAAACAAAGATTGATAGCAAGTTTAATGAATTGCTCGCGCGTCTTCCACAACCACCGCCGGCTGCACCTATCGCACCTCTGCAACGACAACAACTACGCCCCTTCCGAATCAAGATGGACGAGCTCAGCGTGTTCCTATTGAGCGAGGACAAAATTCTGGTGCCGCTGCTCTGCTGTTGGTGCTTCTTTGGCTCCTGCTCCTGCTGCTGGTGGTACCGAGGAGGATGATGAGTATGTGGGCGATTATGAGGATGAGGTTGATCAACATCGAACTACGTGCAACCACCAGCACCACAACCACCGTGTCGTCCACATGCAAATAATGGCAATATAAGGGCTCCCTCAGTATGCGAGATCATGACCATCTCCCTAAACTGAAATTGAATATTCCACCATTTGAGGGTAGATATGTTCCTGATATATATCTTACTTGGGAGTTAGAAACTGAACAACGATTTACATGTTTACAATATCACGAGGAGAGACGTGTTCTGCTGCTGTTTGTGCTTTCACTAGCTTTGCATGTGTTTGGTGGTCGAACATTGAAGATTATATCCTGTTCCAGCTACTTGGGCTGCTTTGAAAACTGCTATGCGTGAGTCGTTGGGTTCCACCATATTATCAACGTGAATTACTTCAAAATTGCAGCGCTTAAGACAAGGAAAAATTCTGAAGAATATTATCGGGAATTACAAACTGGCTTGATTAGATATGGTATTGTTGAGGAGAATGAAGCTATGCTTGCACGTTTTACGGGTGGATTAAATAGAGATTCAGACCATTCTAGACTATAAGGATTATAATAATATCACTCGTTTATTCCATCTTGCTTGTAAAGCTGAGCGTGAAGTGCAGGATCGGCAGCATTGGCGCCGCACTAACTTTTCTCGCAGTCGACCTTCATCATGGACACCACGTGCATCATCTACTTCTCTTGCACCATCACCTCCTTCAAAGCCACCTCCAACCGTGATACAAGAAAGCGGCGCAACCACCACTATCTGCCAAGAGCACACCTACTGGGCTGCAGAGCTCTTCTTCTTCCATGGCGTCAGCAGGGCACACAAGTGATATTATTTGTCGTCGTTGTAAGGGAAGAGGACATTTTATTGAGAGAATGCAAATCTCAGCGTGTGATGATTGCTCTTGAGGACGGTGGGTATGAGTCCGCTAGTGACTATGATGAGGAACTTTGGCTCTTATTACACATGAGGAACACGGTGGAGATGATTCGATCATGAGACACAATACATGGCTGCTGAAGATCTTGACAGTATGAATGTTTAGTTGCTCAACGTGTTTTGAGTGTGCAGGTTACACAAGCTGAGCAAAATCAGAGGCATAATTTGTTCCATACAAAGGGAGTTGTGAAGGAACGTTCTATTCGCGTCATCATAGATGGAGGGAGCTGCAACAGCTTGGCTAGCATGGAGATGGTGGAGAAGCTATCTCTCATCACAAGACCACATCCACATCCTTACATCCAATGGTTCAACAACAGCGGCAAGGTTAAGGTAACACGTACTGTTCGTGTGCATTTTAGTATCTCTACATATGCTGATTATGTTGATTGTGATGTGGTACCTATGCAAGCATGTTCCTTGTTACTTGGTAGACCATGGCAATTTGATAAAATTCAGACACCATGGTAGAAACAATCAAGATACTCTTGTTCATAAGGATAAAAATATTACTTTGCTTCCTATGACTCCACAGTCCATTTTGAAAGATGATATTAATAGAGCTAATAAAGCAAAATAGGAGAAAAATAAGAGTGAAAATCAGATTGTGGCAAAAGAATTTGAGCAACACATGAAGCCTAATAATAAACCATCTATGTTGCTTCGAAATTAAATTGAAAAGTGCATGTTTACTTGCCACCAAATCTGATATTGATGAGCTAGATTTTAGCAAATCTATTTGCTATGCTTATGTGTGCAAAGAGGCATTATTTTCATTCGAGGACGTGCCTTCCTCCTTGCCCCCTCATCACTTGACATTTTGCAGAGTTCACGACGTCTTTCCACAAGGCGTGCCACCGGATTACCACCTATTCGAGGGATTGAGCATCAAATTGACTTAATTCCCGTGCATCATTACCCAACCGTGCACCATACCGTACCAATCCAGAGGAGACGAAGGAGATTATCGTCAAGTACGAGGAGCTGCTCGACAAAGGTTATATACGCGAATCCCTTAGTCCTTGTGCTGTTCCTATTATTCTAGTGCGAAAAAGGATGGTACGTCATGTATGTGTGTTGATTGTAGAGGCATTAATAATATTACTATTCGTTATCGTCACCCTATTCCTAGGCTAGATGATATGCTTGATGAATTGAGTGGCTCTACAATATTCTCCAAAGTTGATTTATGTAGTGGATACCATCAAATTCGTATGAAATTGGGAGATGAATGGAAAACAGCATTTAAAACTAAGTTTGGATTATATGAGTGGTTAGTCATGCCTTTTGGGTTAACTAATGCACCTAGTACTTTCATGAGATTAATGAGCGAAGTTTTACGTGCTTTCATTGGACGATTTGTGGTAGTCTATTTTGATGATATACTGATTTATAGCAAATCTTTGGAAGAACATTTGGAACATTTACGTGTTGTTTTAATGCTCTCGTGATGCACGTTTGTTTGGTAACCTTGGGAAGTGCACCTTTTGCACCGAATCGAGTATCTTTTCTTAGCTATGTTGTTACTCCACAGGAATTGAAGTAGATAAAGCCAAGATTGAAGCTATTGAGAGTTGGCCGCAGCCCAAAACGGTCACACAAGTGAGGAGTTTCCTTGGCCTCGCTGGTTTCTATAGGCGTTTTGTGAGAGATTTCAGCACCATTGCTGCACCTCTCAACGAGCTTACAAAGAAGGATGTGCCTTTTGTTTGGGGTACCGCACAGGAAGAAGCCTTCACGGTATTGAAAGCTAAGTTGACACATGCTCCTTTACTCTAACTTCCTGATTTTAATAAGACTTTTGAGCTTGAATGTGATGCTAGTGGAATTGGATTAGGAGGTGTGTTATTACAAGATGGCAAACCTGTTGCATACTTTTCTGAAAAACTGAGTGGGCCTAGTCTGAATTACTCTACTTATGATAAAGAATTATATGCTCTTGTTCGGACTTTAGAAACATGGCAACATTATTTATGGCCCAAAGAATTTGTTATACATTCTGATCATGAATCTTTGAAACATATTAAAAGTCAAGCTAAACTGAATCGTAGACATGCTAAATGGGTTGAATTCATTGAGACTTTCCCTTATGTCATTAAACACAAGAAGGGTAAAGAAAATGTTATTCTTGATGCATTGTCTCGTCGCTATACTATGCTTTCACAACTTGACTTCAAAATATTTGGTTTGGAGACCATCAAAGATCAATATGTGCATGATGCTGATTTTAAAGATGTATTGCAGAATTGTAAAGAAGGAAGAACATGGAACAAGTTTGTCGTTAATGATGGATTTGTGTTCGTGCTAACAAGCTATGCATTCCAGCTAGCTCCGTTCGTCTTTTGTTGTTGCAGGAGGCGCATGGAGGAGGACTAATGGGACACTTTGGCGTGAAGAAGACGGAGGACGTACTTGCTACACATTTCTTTTGGCCAAAGATGAGGCGGGATGTTGAGCGTTTTATTGCTCGCTGCACTACATGTCAAAAAGCTAAGTCACGACTCAATCCTCATGGTTTATATATGCCTTTGCCTGTAACTAGTGTTCCTTGGGAGCATATATCTATGGACTTTGTTTTAGGTTTACCTAGAACAAAGAAGGGGAGGAATGGCATATTTGTTGTCGTGGATAGATTCTCGAAAATGCAAAACTTTATACCATGTCATAAAAGCGATGATGTTGTCAATGTTGCTGATTTTTTCTTTCGTGAAATTATTCGCTTGCATGGTGTGCCAAATACTATTGTTTCAGATCGTGATACTAAATTTCTTAGCCACTTTTGGAGATGTTTATGGGCTAAGTTGGGGACTAAACTACATTTTAGTACTACTTGTCACCCCCAAACTGATGGACAAACTGAAGTAGTCAATAGAACATTGTCTACTATGCTTAAGGCTGTTCTAAAGAAAAATAAGAAAATGTGGGAGGAATGCTTGCCTCATATTGAATTTGCTTATAATCGTTCATTGCATTCTACTACTAAGATGTGCCCTTTTGAAGTTGTGTATGGTTTCCTACCTCGTGCACCTATTGATTTGTTGCCTCTTCCATCTTCGGAGAAGGTTAATTTTGATGCTAAAGAACGTGCTGAATTGATTTTAGAAATGCATGAGTTAACTAAGGAAAACATTGAGCGTATGAATGCTAAATATAAACTTGCTGGAGATAAGGGTAGAAAACATGTTGTGTTTGCACCTGGAGATCTTGTTTGGTTACATTTGCGTAAGGATAGATTTCCTGATTTGCCCAAATCAAAGCTAATGCCACGTGCTGCTGGTCCCTTTAAGGTGTTGGAGAAAGTAAATAATAATGCATATAAACTTGAGCTGCCTGCAGATTTTGGGGTTAGTCCCACTTTTAACATTGCAGATTTGAAGCCATATTTGGGTGAGGAAGATGAACTTCCGTCGAGGACGACTTCATTTCAAGAAGGGAGGATGATGAGGACATCAATACCATTGTTACACCCACAGCCCTGCTGCTATACCCATTGGACCAATTACTAGAGCTCACAAGACGCCAACTAAATTACCGGTACTTTCGTTTCTTGGTAATGATTCTAATGTTCATGAGAATATGATGTTGCCTAAATTGGATACATTTGTTTTGCTTACAAATGAAGGGCCTAGCTTGGAGAAGGATGAACATTGGAGCAAGAACAAGCATGGAGATGATCG
>JAHHZJ010003878.1:0-48127 GCA_021437245.1 Aegilops speltoides | reverse complement strand
CGCGATTCTCGATCCGATTTTTGTTTTAGTATAACTTTTCGCCGCTTATCGGAATCAGCGATCTGCTACCGAGTTTTGTCTCAAACCCCTTTCTCAATAATCAACTTAAACAAGTTTTTGCTTCAGATAAGTTGACTTAGATCCGATTAGTAAAACGAAGTCGCTTTTCGCCGCTTAACTTTCGCTGCTTTGTTTGATTTGATTCTTTTTGCAAACCGGAGTTCTTAAGTTGAACTTTCCGTTAGATCTCTTATTCGAGTTTTACCTGTGCATTAGTTGAGTACTTATTGTATGCTTGTTTGTTTGTCTGCGATAGAATACCCGGAGTGCGCCACCTGTTACTTCGAGTCTCTAGGTTTCATGATCATCGCTAAGGCAAGTAATGCTTGATCATATCTCTCTCATACCCAGCTTTTATGCATTAGATCAATCCTCAAACATTGCATGATTAGGATCTAATTAAATTATGGGTTCTGGGAAGTGGTTGAGGTAGTACCTATTACCTGTTTTATTATCAAACCCTTGGGAGTTACTTCTACGTTTGCTTATTATGCCATGCTATGCTAGTAGACGTGATTGGGTGAGTGTATCCATGGCGATGTGAGTTTGTTAATTAATGGTTTATTTAAGGTGGCAACTTAAACACACATCCGGTGGATTGAGGCACCGGTTTCTGTGACTTGCCTGCTTTTTCTTCGGACCGCCACCTGTGCTCAAAGGGATCATAAGATTATTCATGCCGAAACTTCCGTAGCACCACATGCTATTATGGGCTCTAGCATAGTCGACTAAGTCGGCAAACTCTACAGGTAGACTAGCTGATGTAGGGGATGTAGGTTGGTACGGCTCACCCTTTAAGTAAGGTGCTAGCGCTCCAAAGACTATGTCTCGATCATCCGTTTCTCAAACATCATGTAGTGCGAGGAATCAAACGGAGGCGATTGAGTCATGTGGGGAAAAGTGCTCAAACCTCTACAGAGTGTATAAACTAATCATGGTTAGCCATGTCCCTGTTATGGACATCTTGAGTATCTAGTACTTGGATATCATGTGAATCTCATCATGTTACTTCTAATTAATATTGTTTGATGTTAATGAGTATTTTAATTGGGATTGAGAATGTGTCAACCATTCTCAATGTTTAACAACCACCATGATAGTTAACTAAATTTATTCCTTTGCAAGAGGGAAAATTTGTTTACGCAAAACTATAACCATAGAGCTTTTCCACCAGCCAAATATGCAAGTAGTATAGCTTATTCCATTGTTATTCTCTATGTGTTACATTGCCAAGATATTCCATGTGTCAATTGCTGGCTGCAACGCTTCATGTTGCAGCACTTTTCGCATTTATTTAGTAAGGTGCTTTTAGGTCGTGGTTCTATACTCATGATGCCGCTGGAGTTGATGGACTCGCTTATCTTCCAAGTCTTCCGCATTGTTATCGTATTTAGATGGCCTTAAGCCATATTTATTTCAATAAGTTCTCTTGAGACATTCGATGTAATAAGTGTGTGATTGCTACTCATATAAATCCTCCAAGTATTGTGTGGTGTCAAGACATCGATCCAAAGATGACACTAAGTACATAGATCGATCGCTTGAAGTCCGGTCGCTACATTTAACCTTCTCAAGGATCTGGGCGAGCCACACTCGCTCAAGTAAAGTTGGAGAAACCGACACCCGCTTAGTCACCTATGTGCAAAGCACGGTAAAACCAGCCTCGCAGAAGCGCACGATAATGTCGGTCAGTACGCTTCATCCAACAATACCGCCAACCAAACTATGACATGTTGGTAAGATATGACTTGTATCGCCCACAACTCACTTGTGTTCTACTCGGCATATAACATCTACGATAAAACCAGGCTCGATGCCACTGTTGGGAAACGAGTGATTTCAAAAAATCCTAGGCACACGAAGATCATGGTGATGCATAGCAACAAGAGGGAGAGTGTATCTTCATACCCTTGAAGATCGCTAAGCGAAGCGCTTATCAACGCGTTGATGTAGTCGATGTCTTCACAATCCGACCGATCCAAGTATCGAACACACGGCACGTCCGAAGTTCGCACGCTGCTCAGCTCGATGACGCCCTCGCCTTCTTGATCCAAAGAAGATGAGCAAAGTAGTAGATGAGTTCCGCAGCATGACGACGGGTGCCGTGTTGGTGAAGAACAATCTCGCAGGCTTCACCTAAGCACTACGGAAACTATGATGGAGGATAAACTAGAGGGGACAGGTTGCCGCACACGGCTTAGTGTTTCTTGATCTCTTTGGTGCTAGCCCTGCCTCTATTTATATGTTGAGCCTTGAGTCGAAACTTGGAGTAAAAGCTCCACAAAGTCGGTTTCACCCGAAAGGCAAGAGTCCTTCTTGGACTTAGGCCAGACGCCAGGTTCCCGCCGTTCGACCTGACGCCAGGACCTCGGCGATGGCCCTGACTCCACAAAACTTCCTTTTGCGCTTTCCAAAACCTTGTGGGCTTTTGCCTTTGGCCCAAATAAAGTGTTCTCGCACTCCAAATATTTTGGGAAACATCCAAACCCTTCGGTGAATTCGAACCCTTCCGAGACCAAAGCCTATTATCCCATATATGAATCTTTATCTCCTGACCATTCCGAGTTCCTCGTCATGTCCGTGATCATATCCAGACTCAACAACATTCGTCAACAACATACATAACTCATATAATACTATATCACAACTAATGTTAAGCGTAAGGACCCTACGGGTTCGAGAACTATGTAGACATGACCGAGACATTTCTCCGGTCAATAACAAATAGCGAACCTCGGATGCCCATATTGGCTCCTACATATTCTACGAAGATCTTTATCGGTCGAATCCGCATAACAACATATGTTGTTCCTTTGTCATCGGTATGTTACTTGCCCGAGATTCGATCGTCAGTATCATCATACCTAGTTCAATCTCGCACGCAAGTCTCTTTACTCGCTCCGTAATACTTCATCCCGCAACTAACTTATTAGTCACAATGCTTGCAAGGCTTATAGTGATGAGTATTACCGAGAGGGCCCAGAGATACCTCTCCGACAATCGGAGTGACAAATTTAATCTCAAATATGCCAACTCAACAAGTACCTTCGAGACACCAGAGCCCTTTATAATCACCCAAGCATGCCAGACGCTTGGTAGCACACAAAGTGTTCCTCCCAAACGGAGTTGCATAATCTCATAGTCATAGGAACATGTATAAGTCATGAAGAAAGCAATGGCAACATACTAAACGATCAAGTGCTAAGCTAACAGAATGGGTCAAGTCAATCACATCATTCTCCTAATGGTGTGATCCCGTTAATCAAATGACAACTCATGTCTATGGCTAGGAAACTCAACCATCTTTGATCAATGAGCTAGTCAAGTAGAGGCATACTAGTGACACTATGTTTGTCTATGTATTCACACATGTATTATGTTTCTGGTTAATACAATTCTAGCATGAATAATAAACATTTATCATGATATGAGGAAATAAACAATAACTTTATTATTGCCTCTAGGGCATATTTCCTTCAGTTGTGTCACCAGAATAACGGTGAATGTCAAGGGCAAATCTTTTCTTGATCCTTGCGCAGACCAAGATCTAATAATGGACCCACCGATGCTCCTTTCATCTTACACTTTTGTCAAAATTGGGAACATTTGTCGATTGCGGCGCACTAACGCAAGGGAGATTTTGTGCTTGACAATTTAGCTCAACCAAGGGTTGTCTACAACTTAGAATAGATGTGTTCGCTGCTGTTTGTGGTGACACTCTAACTGGTGCTTGTTTGATTGAAAGATTTGCATGGAGTTTTTTGCAACTTGCTTCCTCCTTGGGCTGAGTTGCTAGACTTTGTGTGACAGTTGGTGCAACATTATCACTTTGGAATCCTTTTGATGCTCTTGTAGTGTTTGATGTTTTATTTACTTCCACCTGGGGCTTCAAAGTAGCCCAATTTGCCTCTTTCTGTACAGTAGTTGCCTGGCTTTGATGCTGTATTTCCCCAGATTTCTTAATAGTTGACTGGCTTTCCTTGGGAACCTACACTTGATGTGCATTTTTTGAACGCCTTTCTTGTAGCTCCTCATCGTTGTTGTCACCACTGCTATCGCAGGATGAAGTCGACAATGCTTTTCTTCTTTGGTGGGATGGGTGGTAGTTCCTCTCTACAATTTCTTCCGGTTTTCCACCCAAGTTATGTTCTCGCACCCATTTATCTCATCGCCTCTTATGCATGTGTTTTGGACATATTTTTGTCAAGTCCATTGGGGCAATTCTTCAACTCTAATCCCATCAACAAAGTTGTGAAAACCCTCTTTGCTTCCCATGCACCGGTGCCTCATCAATGCATTCTTTCGCTTCATACACCGGTATGTGTGGGGAAAAATATTCCCGCTCCATCATTACTATCTCTTTGATGTTAACCGAGCCAAAGTCATCAAGCTCCTTAGGTTTGATGTCCTTCTTTGAAGCAAAACCGCAGTTGTACATTCATCATCGCTGCCACCGTCCAAGTAACCAACAGCCCATCCTCATTCCCGATGTTCCCACCACCATCACCATGGCCACCGCTATTACCTCCCCGCTATCCTTATCATCCTTGCCATCCCTGGCCCCTTGCCATCCCCCTCCCTGTCTTCTTCCTTGTCACCACCTTTTCCACATCATCATCATCATCTTCTTCATCCTCGTTATCTTCTGTACTAACTTCATCTTCTTCCTTTTCATCGCTATCTTCCTCTTCATCATCTCCTTCTTGCTCGACTGTTTGTTGTCCCTTGCCCGCCATCGATTTCTGCAATCGTGTCACCTGGTTGTGTTTCCCCATCCTTGCTAGCACTGCCGTCACGGGTTGCTTGATCCTCTTGTTCCATTTCAGCAGTACGTGCTTCCTCCCTCTCACCTTGTTCTTCTGGCTTGTTAGGGTTACGCCCTACATCTTCCCTCCTTAGTTCATCACCATCATCATCGTCCGAGTCCCCATCACTGCCACTATTGCTTTTTTCTCCATCGCCATCATCTGCTTCATCAGATTCATCTCCATCTTTGTCATTATCATCACTGTCCGACTTGTATGACTCTTCTTCACTAGGTACGCTGTCGCTGCCTTCTTCACTTAATAAGGTTTCCCTGTCACTGCCCAATTGTTTACTTCTTTTCTTTGAATGCTGCCTGCTTGTTCCCATCTTACTAGGTTCTGTCGTGCTTGTCCCAGCTTCAATATCATCGATCCTGCCAATGTTGTACACAAGCTTTCCAACTAAGTGTGATATTTCGGAACACATTTCGTGCACCATGATTGATACCTTCTTTTGTTTCTGTAAAACAAGAAAAAGTGATCGTAACATATAACAAAAAGATCGTAAGCTTAGTAAAAAACATACTTTAAGCAACTCTAAAAAAGTGCTGACAACAGAGTTGTATGTAAAGTTGCCTAAAACACAATTGTATTCATTTGTGTAAAATAACAATCAGATGAATACATGTTGCTTAAAACAAAGAGAGAAAAAGTAAATGAAAATAGAGAAAATTGAATGAGTTTCATTACAAGGAAAAGATGAAAGTTGCCTGAATAACTGTGTGAGGAAAATATACATAGATAAAATGAGTTTGCCTAATGTAGCACATTCAAATTGGGAACTTGGCACACAATAATATGATTTAAACACCGAAGTTGCCTACCCTCAAGTAGGAAGTTGCTTACATACATGTTTAAATTTGCGCATAATAAAATGTCTAGGTATGAATTGGGAACTTGGCACACAATAATATGATTTAAAAACTGAAGTTGCCTACCCTCAAGTAGGAAGTTGCTTACATACATGTTTAAATTTGCACATAATAAAATGTTTAGGAGGAATTGGGAACTTGGCACAATAATATGATTTAAACACTCAAGTTGCCTACCCTCAAGTAGGAAGTTGCTTACATACATGTTTAAATTTGCCATGGGACTAGTTAGCTTGAAAAAAACAAACACAAGGAAAAAAAGGCCATAATGACTTGATGCTAACAAATAAATGAGAAAACAAAAGCTAATAAATTACTTATTTATTATATGACTCAGGTAATCTTGCTGCAACAAATTTTGTGATGTGATCCATGCTTCCGAACAAACTGTCGCCCGCACATCGGGAAAACTCAGTCTTAAGTTGATTGCATTTGTTTGTAGAGAAAAAAGAATAAAAAAAGTGTGAGCACATAATATCCATTTGTGAAAAAAACAGTACGAAATAGTATATAACTTCACGCTGAAAAATAGGCAATTTTCCACCTAAGAGTTGAGCTGAATTACTAGCATAAAAATTGAGTCACACACCCACTCCATTTCCCTCCAAAAACATATTTTGTTCATCACAAGAAACCAAAAAATGGCATGCTTGTCTGAAAAAAGTAAAAAAATTGCTTGACCAAAATTATAAGACTTGCCAGATTTAAATACATGAATTGCCTATTTTTCTATCATTATTGTACCTTGTACTTTAAAAGTAGTCCACGGACATAAGAAGTATGTGTGTCCTAATAAAACACAAGGTGAGCATAAAAAAGGAAAGAGAAAAAAAACTTACACATAGTTTGCCATATTGACCCGGCCAATCTTATCCTTCTTCACGACTTTTGTAATTAAATGAGTTCCAAATGAAACTCTTGGTGTCAAGCTTGGGATAGGTTCATCCACGCCAAGTGAGTCTAGATACAACAAATGCATGGGAGTAAAATAAACACATGATTTTCCAATGTAAAAGAAACAAGAAAGAAGAAGAGAGAACCAATGTTAAGATTGTCTGCACTTACTACAAGATGGAAAACACAACAACATACATCATTCTTCTTGACACTTGCTATCGTGAATGCTGCCTTTAACTCGATCAACAACAAACCGACAAACATTTGTCTCTCATTATACCATTGACATCCATAACAGCAGGGAAGCTTTTTGGAGAGATGTTTAGACTTGTTGATGGTGCAAGAAAGCAAGAAAAGCGATCGCTAGCCAAGCATGGAGGAAATTGTCATCATGAGCTCCATGCATATCTCCAATCATCTTACACCATGCCGTGAGGGTTGGTGAGTTCTTGAGTGTAAAGTTGTAGATGCTGTAAATGGCCTTTGTGATGTCGTGACGATTCTCAAAATGACCTTTCGCCTCGCTTGGCAAACCCGATATTCTATGCATGCTCGCTGATCTACCGTGATATTCTCTCCGTATAACAATTTGGGACCTCTTGGGGTTGTAGTGCTTCATAATCTATTAGCTGAGATCTGCATCCATTGTAGTGGCATGAGGTCCAACAAACCCCGAACTCTTTGTCAATGATCACACCCTTTTGGAAAGATATAAGATATTCGCTTAGTTTATACAACCTTGCAAAGCATCCCCTGCTCCTAAAACCCTACAGAAACAAAAACATAAACACTGGGAACCCTGTTAAAAGAGATTTGAGGCAACACATGTATATAGTTTGGCTAATTACACACATTAGATGGGCAAAATAAAGCAAATCTAAGCAAAACAATTGCATTACCTCATTTTCAAGACTTTTGGCGCTTTGTTTTTCTTGGATGATCCTCAATATCTTTGTTAGCTTCACGCCGTTATCTTTGTCAAATTCAGGTCCTTATCAAGATCTCTAGATACATCCTCGTTGCTATCAATATCTGATGGACGGGGGCCACGAGCAATGATCACTTTTGACATTCTTTGACGCTTGTACCCAATTGTGGGCGCAGTACTACGAGCCTACAGAGGTGCAAGAACCAACAAAAAACAACATATAGACATGCTGCCCATTAAATGCAGCACGAAAAAGAAAAAAGATGAAAAATAATTTCAAGAATTTTCCCCACGCACTCTGCTTTCATTATCTGCAGAATATCAAGGATCGGCGCTGTGGTTGATCGAAGGCGCCTTCCTGCATTTCATCGCTGCCATCCATTGTTCCTAGTATATGCCGTAAAAAGCCATTCTTAAAAACCATGGGTAAAAAATACATACATAAACACGTGAGTTGAACAATTAACTAATCAGAAATGAACAACTGCTTCCACTTCAACTATATTACACAAAAGAAGTACCTACAAAACTAATTCCACTTAAACTAATGCACATGACACATGTGAGCAGTTAACTAATGCATGTGCAAGTGCATCCTCTACATTAGGCAAAAATAATGACAAAAACAGCAACATCTATTAGGACATCTATTATACAAACGCAGACAAGAAAAACACATGCAGTAGGTGACCTTCCAGCCAAGCAAACACCATGCAAAATAAACAGCAACTAATAGACAACTATTAGGCGATTTTTTAGCAAACATGTGTATATGGAAAGGAACATAGTCAGAAGGCTATATCAGCGATGACCATTGTCGCAAAGCTATATAATGGACTCAAAAAATAGTCATATGCACAAAATTATCGCCCACTGTGTATGACTATTTGTTGTTTCTTGAAAATACACATGCAATTTGATGGGTATCGGTTGGGCAAACATCATTGAGTTAACAGGCAACTAGGGAGACAAATGTTGGGCAAACATCATCTAGTTAACAGGCAACTAGGGAGACAATTATTGGGCAACTATGTTGTACATCAGTTGGGCAAACACCATCCAGTTGACAGGCAACTAGGGAGACAACTGTTAGGCAACTATGCTCTACATCAGTTGGGCAAACACCATCCAATTGACAGGCAACTAGGGAGACAACTGTTAGGCAACTAACCCGAATAACTGCTATTACGCAAAGTTTTCCCCTAAAAACCTAATGAATTCAGCAGGCGACGGAGTAAGAGGAACCCCTGACCAAAAAAGTACTGCAAATTGCCTTACCAAGATCGATTTCTTGCGCATCTAGAACCTCCCATGATGGGCTAAAACATGCACGCACACATGCCAGAAAATCTAGTTCCTCCACCCTTCCTCAAGCATCAACGGGCGCGAGTTGTCTTGCACCCCCAACCAAAATCGAGCGCATCCAAGGCTATCATAGCAACGGGGCGAGTCGTCGCGCACCCCCAACCAAAATCGAGCGCATCCAAGGCTATCATAGCAACGGGGCGAGTCGTCGCGCACCCCCAACCAAATTTGAGCGCATCCAAGGCTATCTACAGCGAGATGCATAGATGGGAAGCAGAGCTGGGGCGGAAATGTACAGCGAGATGCATATGTGGGAAGCAGAGCTGGGGCGGGGATTACCGGAGTTTTGGGGCATAGATCCTCCACTCATCACCGGACCATCGCCTCGCCGCGCTTCGCCGCCGCTGCTCACCGCACCACCGCCGCCGTTGTCGTTTCCTCCCAGATCCCACTCGCCCACGGCAAAGATGGCCGCCGAGAGCACCAAAATGCCTCGCCCCTCGAACGGAAACGCCGCGCACCGCTCGAATCGACGGGGGGAGGAAGGATATGGAGAAGGAACCGCCGGATTTCGCCCGGGGGGCGAAGACATAGAGAAACCGCGCTTCAAAATGGGAGGAGCCTTTCGCTACCGAGCTGGCGGAGGGCGCGGGCGGGAATGGTGACGCGACGTGGCAGCGAGGGTGGGGATGGACTAGTCGCGGTCCAACGAGCCGGGCCGACAGCGGAAACCCGAGACGCACTTCAATTCGACCAGTAGCAGCTGCGCGTCGCGATCTAGATCGGACGGCATGCGAGGGTGTGCGCTCGACGCCCAATGAGCACAGCTGCACTTTTTAGAATTTGGGAACATGAAAAGGAAAAGGAAAACAAAACATAAACACACAAAAGAAATAGAAATATAATGCGTTGAGCGTACTGCGCCGGCCAGCAGCGGCGAAAGGTGTGTATTTTGCTGGCTTACTAAAAGCTGGGCGGACCTAGCTGCCTCTAGCTGTGTGGTGGTATCGTCTCCGCGTCCGGCAACGGAGTGAAACAAACAGGGATTTTTGTTCTGCTCCGTGCTCTGTTTCTGCCCTGAAGAGCCGGCTACAGATTCGCCTACCAGTCGCTCCCTGCTCAACACAACGAAATCTACCGCACATACGATCCGAACACACTCTCACCAGCAATAACAACACTGTAACAATTCCACTGTAACAGTCTGAAATCTCTGGACCGCACTGTCTACGACCGAACCGCTCCTGTCTAAGCCATGGCATACTTGTGAGAGATAGCGCTGCATCATTCACTGAAAGGCGGAAAAGAGCAGGCAGATTTTTACCACACGGCTAAAGTTATTCCTCATTCAATCCCGAAGCACTACTACAAGGCGAGAAAGATAGAACACAGCACGGGACAGCGACAGCATGCATGCATGCATGCAGGCCTTCACGACTTGGTGGTGAAGGGCGTGTAGGTCTTGAGCGAGTCGCGGACGCCCTGGATGGACGCGGCGCAGGCGGCGACGGTGACGAGGAAGCAGACGAAGCTGAGGCTCTGCAGCGCCACCCACTTGGTGCCGAACCGCGGGATCTGCCGCTGCCGGATGTACATCTCCACGGGGAAGAAGACGGTGAGCGGCCAGAAGGCGATGCTGCCCAGGAACCCCAGGATGCTGTTGAAGAAGGGCATCAGCATCGCCAGCAGCGTGATCATCCCCACGAACGCCGTCCGCCACACCAGCCGGAACACCGCCGCGTGCTCCCGCCCCAGCCCCGGGTACCTCCGCGCCATGCCGCCCTCCACCGCCGCGAACAGCGGCTGGCAGAACACCTGGAACCCGCCCACCAGGTGGAGCACGATGCACACGTTGGCGAAGTCCACCAGCCAGTAGGGCTCGTAGAAGCCGAACCCCGTCAGGATGTTGCCGTTGGCGTCGTTGCCGAAGGCCGAGTAGCCCAGGCAGCCGCACAGCATGTAGAAGGCCGTCGTCGTCGAGATGCCCATCAGCGTCGCCTTCCGCATCGTCTCGTTCTCGCGCGGAGGCGACCGCAGCGTGTCCTGCGCACGTGGTCATCGTCGTTTGTCGGCCAGCTAGTTAGTCATCATCACCTGCTCTGCGGCTCGAGCTCCAGAGACGAGAGTTATATATATACAGTATGTACCTGGATCTCGATGAGGATTATGGTGTAGGAGTAGGCGAAGGCGACGTTGCCGAGGGCCTGGAACGTCATCCAGACCTTCTGCGAGGCGTCGACGTCGACGCCGACCTCCGTGCCGGTCAGCGACGTCCTCCCCGTGGGCCCCGAGATGGTCTGCGCCAGCGAGAGGCCGACGGCGATGGTGGCGTAGGAGAAGGACATGATGGCGGCGACAATGGAGAGCCACGAGAGCTTGTGGAAGTTGGGCACCTGGCAGAAGATGACTTGCACCACCCCGAAGCCGATGATGTAGGCGCTCAGGTACTGGCTGCAGTCCGCCTTGTGCCCGTGCCAGTGGAAGCAGTTGGACTTCTTCAAGGCGCTGCATGCAAAAACACGCTCAGACCTTACCGCTACTACTACTGTCCAGGTGGAATGAAAACGGGCTTCCATGGGGCTTACGCGGCGCTGGTGGAGGCGGTGATGGTGTAGCCGATGCCGGTGCCGAACATGTTGACGTACTGGCAGAAGCCGCAGAACCAGACGTGCCATCCGCCTGCATGCACACAATTATTTTCAGCTTATTGCAATGTTCTTCTTTTTTCAGCCGGAAAGAGCTCGCAATATGACGATCACGTACCTAGGTAGGACTGGACGGCCTCCGTGTAGGTGTAGTTGCGCTTGCCGGTGACGGGGTCGCCGACGCGGTAGCAGTCGGCGAGGAGGCCGCAGGTGTAGAAGGTGATGACGGCGAAGAGCACCAGGGAGAGCGGCCCGGCCACCCACCCCAGCTGCGCCATGGCCCAGGCCAGCGACAGCACGCCCGACCCGATCACCGCCGTTATGATGTGCGCCGTCGCCGTCCACACCGTTCCTGGCACACACACAAACGTACAACAAAAAATGAACCGTGAAACCTCTGTCAAAGGAAGATGTCAAAGGATATACACGTTGTGTTTCTCAAAGGATATACACGTTGTGTTTCTCTTTCCTTCGGCAATCGGTTTGCTCGGTGTAGAATTCTTACAAAATCTCCCAAATTCATGTGTTCCAATAAAGAGCTCTAAACGACTTCAGAAATTCATGTATACACTTCAGAAAGTACTCATGTCTGAGCCGCCATCGACCCGTACGCAGACAAAAGTCGCTGCCCCGTTGACGCGTACAGCAAACCGACGGTAGAGGACCAAGGTGAGGAGATGAGAGAGCTGGCGATCGCCATGCAGAAAGCAGAGTTGGCAACATATTCGCGCTCGGTGGTGGCACTAGCATCTACAGGGAAAGAAAGCTACGGCCAACCATCGGAAAAATATCAGACGTACGTATGGCGCCACCGCCGCCGCTGGATTTGGCAACATGTCATTCAATTCGAGGCGGGTTCTCTACCCGGCGGCCTACGCTGCCATGGCAGCCGTTCTTTCTCGGTGGCCTTTGACCTGTGCCTATCTCATCGGGGGCGCGTCTAGGACGACGTGCCGGTTTTATGGAGAGGACGCCAACTGATTGGACCGCTGCTGTGGCGCTACGTTGGTAGGGGAAAGATACTACTCCCATAGCTAGCGCCGAAATATCTCAAAGCCTCCCAAAACCTCCACACTCCACATCACACAACCATATAAGGTTTAAGGCCAAGACTCTAATATGAAGTGTGCCGCGGAACTTGTTTGTAGTTTATGATACTGGTGAAATAAATCATGAAAAGAAAATTCCCACTCTTTCTGTCTGCCCGAAAAATCACGCTCAATATCCAGGAATATTTCCATTGGCGTGTAATTGCAGTGTCATATCATCCAATTTAACCGCATGTAACTCAACATGGTATCAGCCGCCTCCTCCTTCTCCTCCACAAAAGCTAGGGTTTTGCCTCCGCCGCCGCAGTCCGCCATTCGATGGCCTTAGGGCCATGGGGCGCAGTGATCTCGGCAAGGGTCGGCGGAGGGCCCGCTTAATCGCTTTTCAGCTTTGCTAGGGTTTGTGTCCCGCCAGAAGACGAGACGGCGGCGCTCCTCAAGATGGAATAAAGGTCTCCCCGCCTAGCCCTCGCTCCGGCGATGCGCCTAGCATCGCAGGGCGGTGGAGGTGTGTCTCCCATGGATCTATCTTTGGTGGATTTGCTCGATCTCGCCGTTGTTCGCTCACGCTCGTGTGTCTTCGGATTGATTTTTCCGACCACGTTATTCTTCATCCGCGGCGGTTGTCGCTCGCGCGCCGGTCCCACGGGCCTTAGCACGACGACTTCCCGACCGCTCTACTACAACAAGTTGTGCCCGACCGCGATGGAGGGCGATGACGGCGGCGCGCTTCTTCGCCGCTTCAAGGCCAGTAGTTGTCGCTAGGTGGTCTACGGATCCGATGTAATTTCTATTATTTCTCAGATTCATTGATCGCCATGATTGAAGATGAATAGATCGGAAATTTTCTCGCAAAAAAAAAAAAAAAAAACTCAACATGGTATCAAAGGTGGATAGGCGCAATATAAAGTGAATACTAGAAGATTCTATGTTTAGCCCGAAGGAACCACAAATTAGCAAATTAGCAGTCATTGAATAGGCCCACCTTATCCTATTAGTTTGTGTTTTTGGAAGCACTTGACGCTGCTCTAAAGAATGTTCCATACAGTACTAGCTAGTGGGGACGATTCTTCCTATTATTTTGTGTTTTTGGAAGCACTTGACACTGCTCTAAAGAATGTTCGATACTAGCTAGTGGGGATGCATCTTTCTAAACCTCTCAACAATCAATGGGGGGTTTTCTACGGCTGTGGATTCTCTGACGTAAGTCAGGTTGCGTTGGAGTGGCCGACATGTAGGCCAGCCAGCAAGTTGGTCCATATGCCAGCCATCCAAAGTCAGCTGACTTACGGCCGAGAATATGCGCCCGTTTTGTGAACTGGAACTCAAATACCAGGCCATCGATCGCCAAAGAGGATCACTACTATTTATTTTCTAGTCAATTTACGCAACACATCCGTTAACAACACATAATGTGACTATACAAATCTTCAAACTCCACGCCCCGACAAACGTTGTGTTTAGAATGCGCGCGTGCGGTAGGCGCGTACGCGTGTGCGTCTGGTTGGTGTTTCCAAAAATTGTGGATATGCACCAGGAATGAATTGCCCAATTTACCTAGGAAGAATTAATAGTTCTAATTGTAGTAGTATTATCAAAATGCAAAGGTTCTACGTTCCACAGATAAACAAAACAGGTAATTGTTAACTGAATCTGCAAAACGGATTACAGTAACGTCTGCAAGGGCCAACCGATCGATTGCCAACCCAGCGATAATAACCCAAAGATTCGAAATTGATACTGGATGAATCTGCGTATATCTGGCTGGGATCCGAGCGAATCATAAACCGGGAATCCTGGTAGGTTTAGTCATACGCGCCACAGAGATTCCAGGCGCGCGGTAATTAATTAATGGTTTACAGAAACGGCCGGATATGCGTGTCTGTGGCACGCTGATAAGCAAGCAGCAGCTGGGAGGGACGCGCCCGCCCGCGGTTGAAACTGGAAAGCAATCAATTTTGATAGCCAGCCCGCCAGCCCGGCGTGAGAGATGCAGAGAACTTCGCCGGCAAGCATCCAAACGAGATGTGGCCTATGCCATACTAGGAAGGATCCATGTGCATGCATTGTACTATTTGTACGTATACGTCGGAATAAATCCCGTGGGAATTCGCGTCGTCGGACATTAATGCCGTATACGCCGTCCAGCTCTACGTGGCCGGCTACGCCCGCCCTATCCTCCCTCTCTCGACGCGCTCGCTCCCCGGTTCACGAAGCGCGCGCGTGACGGCCTCGGTTTCCTTCCTCCTTCACCAATTTAGGGATGGTAAAAATCCAACCGCCTTCCGTCCGCCGGTTGGAGAACGGATCGATCGATCGATCGATCTACGGAGAGGCGAATCACTAAGCAAGAATGGCAGGATGGACGGACGGACGGACGTACCTGTTCTCCTCTCCCTGCCGTCGTCGTCGACGTCGCCGTGGGTGCGGGGAAGGTGGCCGTCGACGTCCATGGCCCCGCCTCCGCCGCTCTCACGCGCTGCTCCCGCCGCCTCCCTCCGCGTCGATCTCCTCCCCGGCCTCTCTCCCTCTCTCCCTGGCTCTACAAGTGATCTGCTGTATCTTGTGTGTGGGTTATGTATGTAGGAGTGATAGACAGATGATTGTTTGCGGTTCCTCTCCCTCGCAGCTTTGCTCCTCCTCCGATGGTGGAAGGAAAGGAGAAGTGGTGGTGGTGTGGTCAGGAGAGGGAATAGGAGAGGCCAATGAATTGCCATATATATAGGGGCCGGGGCGGAGGGAGGGTCGGCCTGGCTGGCTCAACTTCCGCGTCAGCGGGTCTCAGTATATTCACTCCGGTCTGCTTGAGAAACGGGGAACGGAATGCGACGACGTCATGTATGACACCACTGGCCAATTCTCCCTTTTTAAATATTTTTGCGGGGATAATAACCGAATAAGAAAGGCAACTCTGTTTTACATATCATTAAACATGATTTATATTTTAAGGAAAAGGAAATAAGTAATTCGGTCCCCGTACAAACCCTGTGGGGCATCCATATCTAAGAAAATCCATAATGATTAAATGGCTCCTATATCAAACGTGTTACCAAGGATAATAATTAATATATATTCTATTCATACATGAATTTCTAAATAATGTTTTTATTTGCTTTGTATAGAACCTTTGTGTTGTATGAACACATCAGTAGTTGAACTCAGAACAAGCATTGATATATAGGAGTACAACTATTCCTATATATGAAGTTTCAAATAAGGAATATAAGAATGTAGCTGGTTTATGAAATCAAAATAACTTGATTTGGGGATATGTTTTTATAAAATTACTATTTGGATGTAGAGACAACAATATTTTCATATAAATTAACAGAAAAACAAATTAGCAATTTGTTTTTGTATGAACACCGTATACGATCCCTAATAGATGAATTTGTAACTACATATGACCTTTATTAGGTGATCAAATAATATAATTATATTAACATATGAACTTCAAAATAAGACAAAAGGGAATTATCATATACTTCTTTCCATACACATACATCCATTCGATGTATCAATCGAGACTAGTGATTTCGGATATAAGGAAAGAATTTGACATCAGTGCAACAAAGACGAGTGGAAGCATTCATGAAAATTGACTCTTACCGAGGGAGTTCAAGATGACTGAAAGTAACTTAAGTGATAAGATAATAAGAATCAAAGAACAAATTCATGTATTAAGATCACATATATGGCATGCATGCCATAGGGTAAGAACTATTTAGAAATGTGTCGAGTGCGCTAATATGAGCTTCATTGGTCTGCAACCTAATTTGGCATGCCAATCTTTGGCAAGCCAACATTCGCCCGAAGTTCAAACTTGCAATATTTGGCAACTTTGGCTAGTAGAGTTTCCAAAAGTTGGAGCCAAACTAATAAGGTACCAAATTTTCAGAGTTGCCAAATATTGGCTGCAAACCAACCAGGCTCTATGTGCGAGCGAGCGAGTGTATCACACGAAGGAAGTGATATGTCTCATCAGAGTTTATTTTCGTCCGAAATACTTGTTTGGAGAATGCATAAAATGGATGTATTTAGAACTAAAATACGTCTAGATACATCCATTCCTTCGACAAGTATTTCCGGACGGAGGGAGTATAATTTTTTATTGTTGAATGCTATGATATACTCCCTTCGTTCCTAAATATAAGTCTCTTTAGAGATTTCAGTATAGACTACATACGGAGCAAATTGAGTGAATATACATTCTAAAGTGCGTCTATATACATTTGTATGTACTCCCTGTTGGAATCTCTAAAGAGACTTATATTTAGGAATGGAGGGAGTATATCACTTTTGTATGCTTTATATGTTATTTTATATTATTTTTGGAAATAATTTATTAATTTAGTGCCCAGTACCAGTTCATGCTTTTGTATGTTTTTGTTTTTCTAGAAAATCCATACCTACATAAGTCCAAACACGACGAAACTTTTTGGTGATTTTTCTGGACAATAAAAGACCCTAAAAGCTTTGGGGGAGGACGAGAAGACCCACGAGAGCCCCACAAAGGCAGGGGCATGCCCTGGGGTATGGCGCGACACCCTGGCTTGTGGGCCTTTCATAGTCTGCTTGTTCTAATTTATGGCCTATAAATTCCACATGTTAAAAAACCTCAAAGCGAGACTCGAAGAATTTATCGTCAATGCAAGCCTCTATTCCGAACCGATCCCATCTGGAGCCCTGTTCTAGTACTCTACTGGAAGGGGAATCATTAGGGAGGCCTGAGGGAGTCCTGGATTAGGGGGTATCCGGACAGCCGGACTGTGTACAACGTCCGGACTATTGAAGCGTGAAGATACAAGACTCAAGACTTCGTCCCGTGTCCGGATGGGACTCTCCTTGGCGTGGAAGGCAAGCTTGGTGATCCGGATATTATGTTTCCTTCCTTGTAACCGACTCCATGTAAACCCTAGCCCTCTCCGGTGTCTATATAAACCAGAGAGGTTGGTCCTTAGAAGGCCGATCACAATTACAATCATACCATCATAGGCGAGCTTCTAGGGTTTAGCCTCTAAGATCTCGTGGTAGAACTACTCTTGTACTACCCATATCATCAATATTAATCAAGCAGGAAGTAGGGTTTTACCTCCATCAAGAGAGCCCGAACCTGGGTAAACATTGTGTCCCTTGCTTCCTCGTTACCATCACCTAGACGATAGATCGACCACCTACCCGAGATCCGCCGGTTTTGACAATCGACATTGGTGCTTTCATTGAGAGTTCCTTTGTGTCGTCAGCCGCTAGGCTTGATGGTGCCTTCAATCATCGCCAACAACACGGTCCAGGTGAGACTTTTCTCCCGAATGATCTTCGTGTTCGGCGGCCAGATCAAGGGCCAATTCACTTGGCCACCGGAGCAGATCGACACCACGCCTCGCCACCAGATCGTTCGGAACCTAAACTACATGGCGGACATCCGCGAGACTTGATCTTCGACGGATTCGCCCATGCCAGAGCATCGGATACCACGACGAGCACGGCTTAGACGGTTGCCGGACAAAGCTCGGGTATCACCCCAAGTAGCCTCGACCCAAATTGAGCAGTCATGCGCTAAGGATCGGGTCGACTCGCCTCAGCAGTCAAGACACTCATCGGCGGTGGAGCCGAACACAAGTCTCACCTCTGTGGTGGTTCGTGACTCCGGACCCCGAATTGCAGGTCCGGATGTTGGTTCCAATTGCCAAGGCCTCGAGCCGCCGAGCTGTGTTTGGCTCGTAATGGAGTTCATCGCCATAGATATTTTCCAAAGACTCGCCTTTGGCGACATGTCGACTCATTAAAGTCTCTCTTTGGCAGAGGCTCTTGGTCAACTATGTCCGCCTCGAGGGAAGCAAAGCGATGAAGGAATTCGCTGCCACCCACCACCCACTTCATTGCCACGGTCGATGATTTAACCGACGATCGACTTCGATCAAGACATCGACGGTATGGACGACGATGCAGAGAAGAACATGAACCATCGCATCGGGCGGTGGACAACCACCTCTTCCTATGATATATATATATGGTGGAACTCAAGGAAACTAATGGCGGCGAGGCAACGGCGATAATCCTCCGGGAGAAAAGCAAAGCATGGGCGCTGCCGGCGCCGCCCCAAGCCCCGCCACAGCAATACCGCCCAGAGACGAAAACAATCCGAATGGTGCCGAAGAAGAATACAACCTCGACCAGCCCGCCGAGCAGGCCGAACAGAAGATGAGCAGGTCACCGTAAGAACAAAGCGATGGACGGATACCCGGAGGAGGACAACTACATGCCCTCCGAAGACGAGATTAGCCTCGGCGACGACGAAGTTCGGGCGGCTTGAGGATCCCGAGAGCAGAGCGCTTGCCGCCGCTTATAGCCACCGCGAGGATCCTCAAGAAGAAGCAGCAGAACTCCAAGCTGATCAAGACCTCGCTCACGCATGATGGATCAAGTCCCGCAGCCATGGAATACGGACTCGAGCGCCATACGGCTGATCGCCACCTCGTGGTCGGATAAATGGCATATCAGCTCGATACCAGCCAGCACCCCACGCCAATATACTACGGTTCGGGCAATAGGCGGACCTGCAAGATATACCGAAAACAAAGCAGACAGCCAAGATCGATGATGATCGCGGGCAAGATTTCAAAGACGCGACGCCGACCGTCGCGATGAATACATTGTCAACAAGTCGCCGAGCCGAACATAGCAACTCGACTAATTCAATCACAGAGCTACATAGCCCAAAGACCGAGGCGCCGCGCACTTCTCCGCTTCACCGACGGCGATGGATCATGAGTTCCCGTATGGGTTCAAACCCAGAACATCGATTCATACGATGGCACAACAGACTCGCAGATGGATCAAGATTTTTCTCCACATTCACATGGCCCGCGGAGACGATCTACACGCCATCAAGTATCTTCCCTTAAGCTCAAAGGACCAGCCCGCATCGCTAAACAGCTTGCCAAATAATTCCATTGGCAGCTAGGAAAACCCGAAGACGATTCTCGACAACTTCTGTGGCATATATGTGCGACCACCGGACGCCGATGACCGAGCCACATTACTCAATAGCCCGGAGAGTCACCAGAAATTCGACTCGGCCCTAACTAAAAAGAACCAAATAGTCGACTATCCGGATGTCAAGTTCTCGCGGCTTTTAAGCATAATATCCGTGAGGAGTGGCTCGCCCGACACCTCGCCAGAAAACCCAAGTCCATGGCAGCTCACAACACTAATGACCCGCTTATGCTGGCGAGGACAGCTGGTTGGTTCAGCAAAGAAGACTACACCATATTTTGGCACTTCGGATGGTCATGATAATAACGGCAAGCCATGGCGTAATGTATATAAGCGACGGAGCAACGACGACAAAGATCAAGACACGGCAATAACGCCGGATTCAAGGATCCAAGTCCGTCACGAAGAAGCCGCTCAAAAGAAATAATCGGGACCGTTTAGTCTCGACCGTGATATCGAGCGCCTGCGTTTAATTCATGGCACTTTGACAAGCCACCAACCACACAACCGCTGGTGTTCAAACAGCCGGCAAAATAAACGCCGAAAACAAGGACAAGGGGCTGCTCAATGATGATGACGAAGAGCCTCGGCGCTCAACACGGGGACAAAAGAAGTGCTCCTCAGTGAAAACGATCAACATGATCTACACTACTCACATTCCCAAGCCGGAAAGAAAGCGAGCACTACGGGACGTCTATGCGATGGAGCCAGTCGCCCCCAAATTTAACCCATGGTCAGCTTGCCCGATCACCTTTGATCGTTGGGATCACCCTACTAGCATCCGTCACGGCGGCTCAGCCGCATTGGTCCTAGACCCAATCATCGACGGATTCCACCTCACGCGAGTCCTTATGGACGGTGGGAGCAGCCTGAACCTGCTTTATCAGGACACAGTGCGCAAAATGGGCATTGACCTTTCAAGGATCAAGCCCACCAAAACCACCTTTAAAGGCGTGATTCCTGGAGTAGAGGCTCGTTGCACGGGCTCTATAACATTGGAAGTGGTCTTCGGATCTCCGGATAACTTCTGAAGCGAAGAGTTAATCTTTGATATCGTCCCTTTCCGCAGTGGTTACCACGCACTTCTCGGACGAACCGCATTTTCTAGATTCAATGCGGTACCACACTACGATACCTCAAGCTCAAGATGCCAGACCACGCGGGTCATAACAAGAACGAAAATATGGACCGCTGTCTCGACAGAGGAGCATACCGCAACCTCGCAAGCGGAAGTACAATGCGCCTACTCCGACAAACCAATCCGCAACAACAACTTCGAGCACCGCAAGAGAGTCCGGAGCACCCCGCAACATGATCATCAAGCACACCAAGAGCGCGATTAGCAGTCCGCCTCCGCTAAGCCCCATCTAAGCAGCATTCGTAAGCACGCTGCATACAATTACGCACTCAAGATACCATGGGCGTGGGCGGAGGCGTAACAACGACTCAGTCAATAGTGCGGATAACCGCTACACACCTTCATAACCCATCCTTCTCCTTTTTCAGGACACTGCTTTAGAACAGACTCTTCAGAAGAGCCGGATTGCCGGACTTACATGGGAAAGAAAACCTAGGAGGCAACAGGCTTCGCGCACAGAAGGAAATACGCAGGTGGAATGTATTTACGATCGTTATACCTGTTTTATCTATCCGTACGTTGCCTGCCCCTGGACAGGACATGTTAAATAGTCCTATTCATCTCCGCTTAATGCATTCATTGTAAACATACGCTTAAACGTATTATTCATCAATGGGAGATCATATATAGCGTCAGCTTATTATTCTTATTTGAACAATTTTTTACAAATGTCTCTTTGATATTGCATCCGACACCTTGGTACGGTCCGCTTGCCGTGGGTTTTATGGCGCCTGATTATGGCAAATAAAGTCCAAACACTTTAAAAAGTGCGGTACCCCGAACTTATAACACTATATGCATCAGCTCCGAATCATGTCTTGGATCTACAGTTGGGTTAGCCCAGCTCCCTTGTTTTGGTACCTTACGCCCGCTATATCGCTAAGGTAGCGCAGGAGAACTATCGCGATTGTGTCCCGGTTCTTCCAGACGAGCACCTCAGTAGAGAAAGTTGAAAACTGACCGGCATGATGCGGCGAGAGCTAGTTGCTGTTCGAGAGGTCTTAAAATCCTTAAAGATTTTTTCGCTTTAGGCGATAAATCGGCTTCGTCCGATCTAGGCGCAGTATAGCGCCTCAATTCGCCTTCGAATTTAGGCTTCACCAAATTTAAAATTGTAGACTTCTATGGCTAAGTGAAAGTTATAAAGCCGCATGGTCCGATTGCCTTGTTCATCGCTACGACACCTCCTTAAGGGACCAAACATTTGGATAAAGAGTGTCCGGTTTTCCACAAACACCCCAATACTAGTTACGTAAAGGGGTTTATTTAATCGCCTACTTTCGAATTTTATAAACAGCCGCACGTAAGGTAATATTTTAAATCAAATAGTGCTACATAGCACAAGTAACTTCGTCTTTAAATTACAACAGCGGCAGAGGTACATTTAGTCAAAGATCTTGTCCTTGGTACACTCATCGGCCACGAGACGAGCACCCTTCATAACGCCATCATAGTATTTCGATGGTGATGCTCCTTGCCCTCCGGGCGGACCATCCTTCACCAGCTTCAAAGATCCAGCTTGCCCCAGCACCTTCACATGGGCAAAGGCCCGACGGGCACCCTCAATGCAAACAGATCGCTTGATGACTTCGAGCCGCGGACAGGCATTCACCATCCGCTTGATCAGGCCGAAGTAGCTAGTCGGCAGCAGCTCACCAGGCCACATCCGGACTATAAAATCTTTCATAGCCACTTCGCCGCCTCAGGAGTTCGACCAACTGCTTCAGCTTGGTCACCAGAGGCATTATGTTCGCCCCAAAGATACCGACCGAACAACTTCTCCGCTGAGCTCCCCTCTTGGCCACGGTAGAACTCCGCGGCATCTGGTATGCTGCGTGGCAGATCTGCGAATGCCCCTGGAGAGCTCCAAATTCGAGTAAGTAAAAGAAATGCCTCCTCCACATGTTTGCTTTTGTATAAAGAATTTCTTACCCGCAGCTATCTTTTGGCCTCCTGGATTTCCTCCAGGCCTTCTCTCTTGGCCTTGGCGCCTTTCATACTCACAAGGGCCTTCAAGCTCGGCCTCTTTCATCTTCAGATCATGCTCCACGGACTCAGATTTCTTGCCAAGGTCCCGAGCTCTTGCTGACTCGCCCACTCTAGCACTTTGCTTTTCAAGGCCTTGCATTCCAAGGTCACTTTGTCTTCGCCTCGACAGCTTTTCAGTGGGACACCACTTCGGCGGTGGCCTCACACACAACATGATGCTTCATTGCCGACTAACCAATTTTATCTATCATTAAATACATAAGAGCGGGAATTACTAACCTTTGTTCTCTTCGAGCCTTCTTCGGAGGTCGAGCTCTCCTCGCGCCTCCCAGTCCCGCTTTAGTTCGCAACCTTGGTCAGCAGCAGCAGCAGCAGCAAGACAACCTTCTTATTCACATGAATATTTATTATTCAACTCTCTGGATTATATCGACCTCTTGGCTTTTCCTTCCAACACCAAACAGAGTATCAGGGCTACTACCTATCGGGTGGTAATTTCATACATTTTATTACTTACCTCAAAGCCCGTCAGAGGCTGGTACACATTTCGTGAGTCCGCTTGGCGACAGTAATCCTTCAATCACCGCGACTCATAAGAGTACGGTGCCCTTCATCCATGGAAGTTGCTATGGCGCCCAAAGAGATAATCCGCGCCACGCGCATGGAAGTCTCAACACGACGGCTCGCCTCCCTAACGAGGGGTTGCTTGCTCGAGTCCGGAACCATTGAAGGTTCCGAAACAGTGTTTGGCCGAGAGACCGCCATCGTGGGTTTCACCGACACGATCCACGGGATCTTGAACCCCGTGTCTCCGACATCTAGGATTCCGCCTTGGGGCGCTCTGTAATCACCTCTCCCGCCTCGAGCCTTCGATAACACCTCCCTCGCCATCCGCGGGTTGAGGAGTAGTGGCCGCCGAGCGAAGTTCATCTCTCAATCGCCAGGATCCGCTCAAGAAGATACCCCGGGATGAGCCCTGGCCGGACTGCATATATGTTTGGTGTTATAAAAAGACTGTGAAGTAAAATCATAACAGAGTGCGGATACTTACGATCATGCTAGGGGCTTCCCCCTGGGCAGCCACCCCTCCTCGCTAGGGGCGGCCGTGGCGGAGTAGTCTGAAGGGACACCTTCCTTCTTGACGCCCCACCCTCCCGGGCGGCTTTCTTTTTTTCTCCTCCCCAGGCGGGAGGTAGAGTTTCTTCTGTTCCCCACCTCCGCTGGAGGAATTGCCTGCCGCCATCGGACGACGGGTATGATGGCCTTGCGCCGAGGGCCTTTTCCGCCCCCGTCCGCCTCTCAGCCCCTCATCCTTTCCGGATGGGGCGGCTTTTTCTTATTCTTCCTCCCTTCGGGGAGGAGGTGCTCGCCATCTTCGACAAGGCTTCCAAGACACCTACACCGAGACCCTTTCGATCCCCGGCCTTCTTTTTCGCCTTCTTCTCCGCCGCTTTATAGGGCGCCGGACTAGCATCTCCGCTGAGAGAGCATCACTAGGCCTTCCGCAGCGGAGCCGACAACAATTTGTTCATTGCTCCACATAATCCTGAATAAATATGCACACTACTTAAGGCTTCCCATGAATATATTGGGAAGAACCGAATGCGTGGTGGCCTAAAACTCACCTGGCTAGGAGGTCACAGAGCGGGAGCCCACGGTCCCTGATGTGGGAGGAGGTACTGAGGCCTTGAACAACGCCCCATGCGCTTTTGTGCGCTATGCTATAGAGCCTCCAGAAGGCTCGGTGTTCGGCCGATGAACTCCCGCAGATTAAATGCCCGCTTTGGCACGGAGAATCCGCGAACGAGCATGACCTGGATCACGCTGACAAGCTTGATGTTCTTGTCCTTCATGCTCTTGATGCAGTGTCCGAGTCCGGTCACCCATAGATTCGCCACAGACAGCTCTTCTTTTCCTGTGAGGTGAGCTGCATGGGGTTCCGGATCGAAACTCGGAGGCCGCCGCCAGTTGGCATCACACGCTCGGTGATGTAGAACCACTCGATTATGCACCCTTCACGGTTTCCGCAAAGGAGCCGCTGCCGTGACGTTAGGCATCTTTCCCACCATGGCCCTCCGCGACTCAGCTTGCTGGTCCGCCACGATCTTCGCTTCACGCAGAAGATTTGCATCCACAAGTCAAGTGAGGCTTGATGCGGAGGAAGGTTTCGCATTACACGACGATAAACGCCGAGATGTTGAGAACAAAATTCGGGGCTAGATCATGGAAATCTAGCCCATAGTAGAACGTGAGCCCGCAGGCGAAGGGATGAAGTGGAAACCCCAGTCCACGGACGAAGTGAGCGAGAAACACGACCCTCTCGTGGGGTCCCGGGGTCGGAATGACCTGCCCGTCGTCTGGTAGCCGGTGCGCTATGTCCGCGGCCAAGTATCCGGCCGCCCGAAGATTTGTCATGTGCTTCTCCTTCACGGTGGAAGCCACCCACTTGCCTCCTACTCCGGACATGTTTAGCTGTGCGAAGAAGACTTGGGCTAGGGCGCTGGAGCTCGAGGGGGCAAGAGTGGGCAAAGGAGGAGGAAGGCGTGGGTAAAAATGGGGAACTCTTATCCCTTTATTGAGGCGACAAAAGCGGCGCGCCCCCACTTGTTCGCTGGGAATCGCTATTTCCAAGCGCCACGATTGATGGCGCAGGGATTACCCATACCCGTATTGATGAGAATCCCGTGATAAGGGGACACGATCTCGCTTTGACAAGATGTGTCAAAGAAACCGCCGCAATATGCGCCGTGGCTGGTTGTGGTAAACGGTTCAATAATGGCCCGACCGTAATGACGATCGCGCTGCTTAAAAAGGTGTCAGCAGATTGCATTTGTGAAATATCATTCTCTACGTGGCATGTGAAGATCATTTTGTGGATCCGACACGGTTCAAGTGTTCGATAATTACTTTGGAGTATTCGAGAAGGCACCCGCCGCAATGTCAAGACAAGATCATGCTACGGACTCATCGCCATTGAAGCCGTGTTCAGGGGCTACCGAGGAGTCCCGGATTAGGGGTATCCGGACAGCCGGATCTGTACAACGTCCGACTATTGAAGCGTGAAGATACAAGACTCAAGACTTCATCCCGTGTCCGGATGGGACTCTCCTTGGCGTGTAAGGCAAGCTTGGCGATCTGGATATTATGTTTCCTTCCTTGTAACCGACTCCATGTAAACCCTAGCCCTCTCCGGTGTCTATATAAACTGGAGAGGTTGGTCCTTAGAAGGCCGATCACAATTACAATCATACCATCATAGGCTAGCTTCTAGGGTTTAGCCTCTACGATCTCGTGGTAGATCTACTCTTGTACTACCCATATCATCAATATTAATCAAGCAGGAAGTAGGGTTTTACCTCCATCAAGAGGGCCCGAACGTGGGTAAACATTGTGTCCCTTGCTTCCTGTTACCATCAGCCTAGACGCACAGATCGGGACCCCCTACCCGAGATCCGCCGGTTTTGACACCGACAAGGCCACCTTCATCAACCTTACTGCCTTCATGATGATGTGTGAGTAGTTCCCTTAGGATCTACAGATCCATACAAAGAGCTAGATGGATTTCTCTCTTTGTTCTTCAATGCATTATCTTCTAAGATCAATTCAATGTAATCTTTTATGTGTGTTTGTTGGGATCTCAAGAATTGTGCTTTTATGATTATATTATGCATTGACGTATTTTGAATCTATTTAAGTTACTCTCTTGTGTAACTTAATAACTATCTATCTATGCTTCGGATCTATGGGTCTTCTTTGATCAATTAGATGAGGTGATCTTCAGAGGGAGTGGTGCATATGAAGGAAATATGCCCTAGAGGCAATAATAAAGTTATCATTTATTTCCTTAATTCATGATAAATGTTTACTATTCATGCTAGAATTGTATTAACCGGAAAATTAGTACACGTGTGAATACATAGACAAAACATATAGTCCCTAGTATGCCTCTGTTGGAAATATGCCCTAGAGGCAATAATAAAATGGTTATTGTCGGTGTCAAAACCGGCGGATCTCAGGTAGGGGGTCCCGAACTGTGCGTCTAGGTGGATGGTAACAGGAGACAAGGGACACGATGTTTTTACCCAGGTTCGGGCCCTCTCGGTGGAGGTAAAACCCTACTCCTGCTTGATTAATATTGATGATATGGGTAGTACAAGAGTAGATCTACCACGAGATCAAGGAGGCTAAACCCTAGAAGCTAGCCTATGGTATGATTGTTGTTCGCCCCATGCACTAAAACCCTCCGGTTTATATAGACATCAAGAGGGCTAGGGTTACACAGAGTCGATTACAATGGTAGGAGATCTACATATCCAGATCGCCAAGCTTGCCTTTCTACGCCAAGGAAAGTCCCATCCGACACGGGCTAAGTCTTCAATCTTGTATCTTCATAGTCTTGGAGTCCGCCAAAGATGATAGTTCGGTATCCGGACACCCCTAGTCCAGACTCCTCAAGAGTCTTCGAACCAGTGCTTCAATGACGATGAGTCCGGCGCGATATTGTCTTCGCATTGCAAGGCGGGTTCTTCTCCAAATTCCATGTACTCGCCAATGGTGTCCGGCTTCTTATAAATGCTGCGCTCCTTGGCTTCCACGTCCAATAATGGCCATCTTCCACGTGTCGTATGAATGCGAAAAGCCAGGGTATTTTTACATTCTACCCCCTAGCTGCGCGAATGAGCTGCCTATAACGAGAGGCGAGGATCTAGATCCGAATCACACCATCCTCCTTCCGTGAGTATTCATCGGAGCGCCTCTGACCAAAAATCCATTCCATCATGGACAGTCGACGCGGCTCCTCCTCTCGCGCTCCCAGCCCTCAGCCAGGAGATTGGGGGAGATGCTCGGTCCCGCATAGTGAGCTGGTGACGCTCCAAGCCGAGGAATTTCTTCCCCCAGCCTTTATGGTTCCGGTTCGAGCCGAACTTGCCACCTACAAGGGCGGAAAGCAGGCGGAGAGCATTCCCAATCCCTCCAAAGGAGAGCGGGTATGCTTCGTCCCTTATCTAATAAGAGGACTCGGATTTCCCATACACCCGTTTCTCCGGGCCTCGGAGTTCTATGGGCTCCAGCTTCACCACCCACGCCTGCCACATCCTCGCACATCGCGGGCTTCGTGTCCCTTTGCGAGCTGTTCTGGGCGCCGAGGCCCATTTTGCGCCGTGGAAGAGATTATTCGCCTCGCACTTCGCTCTCATGAGGGGTCGATATATCAAGTGGGCGGAGTCAACTATGGCGATCGCCGGACCGATATCTATCCGAACCCCAACGGCGGGCGTCAAGACCGGCTTCTAATGGTTTTATATGGAAGACGCCCGCCATTAGACCCGCCGATCGGCCTCCCGGAGTTCAAGAACGCCTTCAAGAAACGCCTGAGTTGGCGCCATGAGCCCTCAACGGGAGAATGATAGGGACGCCCAATATCTGATGGGCCGAATAAGGTTATTGGCTCATTGCGGATTGACCATGATTGGGGTCATGGCCACATGCGTTATGCGAGGGGTGCAACCGCTCCAGTATAGGGGCCACCCCATGTGGGATTTCAAAGGGGAGGATGATGCCACCCCTCATGGCCGCAAGGGGCCGGGATCGGTCGCCGATCTGGTGAAGATCCTGTCCGCCTGCATAAAGGGGAGAAGGAGGACTTCCTCCGCTCTAGTCCATTGAATGGATTTTCCATGAACAACCCTTGAGCTGGGTAAGCGGACGCTTGTCTATCCGATCCATATTCCCAAAGTTAAGTGTCTCACTTTGTGATTTCGATGCAGAACTCGCGCCGGGCCATAGAGGATATACACGATCGCTCCACAACCCGAGGATCCGAATGATCCTCGATCCGCCTCCAAGAGGATCCGTACATAAAGGTGGAGCTGATCGATGGGGTGTTCCACCAACTTAGCATCGACAATGCTTTGGTCGCCATTACGCCGACTACCTCGAATATCTCCGGTTCCTGTGTAATCGTGGACCGAGTCCCGATACCATTACTCATCCATGCTTATCTCTCGACCACCGTGATACCAATGGTGTTCCGCAGAGGTGCCTTCGAGGCGGGAAGCCCGAAAGGATCGATATGGTTGACTAGAGGGGGGTGAATAGGCAACTAACAATTTTAAGCTTTTCTTTACTAATTAAACTTTGCAACAAATAGGTTGTCTAGATATGCAACTAAGTGAGCAACCTATATGATGCAATATCAACTAGCACGCAAGCAAGCAAGGGATGTAACAATGAGTAAGCTTATGTAAAGTAAAGGCACGAATAACCAAGAGTGGAGCCGGTGGAGACGAGGATGTGTTACCGAGTTCTTTCCTTTAAGGGAAGTATGTCTCCGTTAGAGCGTGTGGAGGCACAATGCTCCCCAAGAAGCCACTAGGGCCATCAGATTCTCCTCACGCCTCACACGATGCGAGATGCCGTGATTCCACTATTGGTGCCCTTGAAGGCGCGATCAACCTTTATAAGCAAGGTTGGGGCAATTCCACAACAATCGGAGGCTCCTCAACAACAACAACACCACGAAGCTTCACCACAATGGAGTATGGCTTCGAGGTGACTCAACTGCCTAGGGTGCTCAACACCCAAGAGTAACAAGATCCGCAAGGGATAAGTGGGGAATCAAATATCCTTGGTGGAAGTGTAGATCGGCCCTTGTCACTCAATCCCGAGCAAATCAACAAGTTTGATTGGCTAGGAGAGAGATCGGGTGAAAATGGAGCTTGGAGCAACAATGGAGCTTAGAGGTGGAAGTGGTAGTCAACTAGAGGTAGAAGACACCCTTATATAGTCATGGAAAAATCCAACCGTTATCCACATGTTCAGCTCGCGACCCACGGTACTACCGCCCAAGGAAGCGGTATTACATGAGGCAACGCGGTATTACCGTGGATCCACCACAAGATTACTGCGGCAAATGCACAGCCGAACAAGTTCGACGAAGGAGTAGATTATCACGGGCGCTGGTATTATCGCTTTCTTGCGTACTACCGCAGCAGAGGGTCACGGTTCGAAGGGCGCGATGAAATAAATTACATCCGCGTTTACTCGCAGTAAACTAAGGTGGTGCAAAACCCGACGCGGTATTACCGCATGAGAGGCGCTGGTATTACTGCGGTCGGCGCGATGTAAAATTACATTCGCGCTTACTACCGCGACATCAAGGTATTAGGTCGGCGGGGCACGGTACTACAACTCCTAGGAGCGGTATTATCAGTATTCTCGCTGTACTACCGCTACTGGCGAAGCGGTATTATCAGGTGGCGCGGATGTAAAATTACATCCGCCTTTACTACCGCGACCGGGCGGCATTTAGGTTGGTGCCGCGGTACTACCGCACCGAAGGGCGGTACTACTGCGGACACGCCGTGGTACTATCGCTTGTACCGCGGTACTACCAAGTACAGCAGAGTCGCCGCTTCCACACAACCAAGATAACGACGGTAGCTCCAAAGTGCAAGGACCCCTCTAATAGTACGGCCTCCTACGACTCAACTCCACCAAAGAGAAACGAGAACAACGCCGCTTCAATAGCCTCCGAGGGGCACCGAATCGCCTTGTGCCTAATGATGAAGTATCCGATGGACTCAAGGCACACGATTAGTCCGCACAAGCATTGTCATCAATCACCAAAACACTTAGGGATAAATATGCCCTTACAATCTCCCCTTTTGGTGGATTGATGACAACACGGATTTGCACAAAGATAAGATAATTAGGAGCAGGGCAAACCCCACCTCTCTAAAATATAGACGGCTCCCCTAGATGTGTGCACTTTAGATGAATGCTTTGGACTGCATGGCACATGACTAGGATCAACACTTCTATATTTTAGAGACCAAGACATGATAATAAGCATAGCAAAGCATGAAGATAGCACAATATAATACCAGCTATTAGGATAGATAGAGTGCATATGTCTTACACCATACGAAGTAAGATAACCAAGTTTCAAACGAGAAAACAGCAAAGAGTTCAACTGAGAAAGCAGCAAACACACGACACACACGACTCACAAACTCAAGAATCTCTCACACTTCTCCCTTGGCATCGAGACGCCAAAAAGGCAGAGAGGGCACCTACACACACAAGAGGTGGCTCAAGAGAAGTCGCCCCATGCCTCTTCGCCGACGCCTTAGCACTGGAATGGACTCTCGACCTCCTCCTCGTAATCAGTCCACCAGATCCTTGCTTCTCCATCCACTGGTCTCAGGAGTGATGTGCCCTCGACTCGCCAGCACACATCCTCGCCATAGAGCTGCAAGACCTTGTTGTGCCGGGCGACGACTCTCCTTGACTCCACGTGAGCCTCAGATCGCCCTTGGCATGCGTAAAAGAGACTTCATCTTATCCTTCAACTTTGGCCCAAGATGGCCTAGAGTCACTCGAGAGGGCCTAGCGTAACGGCCCTCCTCGCGCCAAAGAACATCCTCATTAACAGCAAAGAGCCCTAGCAGCAGACGCCCAAAGACGAGTAGCGTGTTAGCCTAGTTGGGTTTGACCTGAGACAAATGGGCTCATGGCAATCCACCGGAGCCAGAACTCCTCCTCGTGGTACATCTTCTCCCAAGTCTTCAAATCAGCGTAAATGTAGGGCCCATAAATAGGCACCTTGCGTTGAACACAAGAAATCGAAGCTCACACCACATGATGTGAGAGACATCAAGTGGCTGAGTCTAAGACGAGCGAGCCTCCCGCAAATAAGCATCATGTCCACCATATAGGCATGAACCTTGTCTTTGTCACCGGCGCGGGGAACAAGGAGTTGCGGAAGATGCGTACATGATATCCGTAAAGGGGTGAGAACCAAAATTGTCTTGCTATTGGCGAAGCGCCTTCTCAACCATGAACGGGTGAGCTTGTCCTTGTCGCAGAGTCAAGATTGCCATGAGGGCTAACACCCACAGGAGTGTCAAGTCCATTATCAAGAACTTGAAGCAAATCCATGAACTCCTTCCGTGTAGCGTATACCTTATGCCATTGTTCATCCAGTCATCCTTCTTTCTTCATTGGAGTGAAAGTATACTTAAGCAAAGAACCGACATATGATCTCGTGGTCATAGTCTAGGTGGAAAGAGATCGCATGCTCAATGCCAAACTGCTCCACCAAGTCTAGAGCCTCCCAAAGTAGTCACGAACTTGTCCTTCCTCATGTGGTGCATATCAATCCACTTCACTTCCACATAGGTATTCTCGCTTATTCTTGATGACATCCAAATAGATTTGGGTTTGGGTCTTGTTCCAACAGTTCACACCCTCCGACAAAGGAGCATGGGGTCACATATGGGTGAAGCTGCCGAGACGGACATACTCAGAGGGCCTATCTCATCCATACCCTTGGCGGGCTCTTGTGCTTGCTAGCGGTGGTCTTGACATTGCGCTTGGACGCAGATGACCCTCGAACTTCTCCTGGTTGCGCAGACGCTTGGAGCCAAGGTCACGAATGGGATTGGACCGTGAGAGCCACCACCGAGACACACACGCAAAGCACCAAAACAAAAGGCTAAAAGAATCAATGCAAAGGCCATAAGACAAGACATGAAACCCATAGAAGATAAACGAGAAAGTTGGCATGCGATAGATGTGAGCCACGGTAGATCTGCTATGGTTTGCGGTACTAAAGGCTTAGTACAGCCTGCACGCGTAGTACTGCAGGCGGGTCACGGTAGTACCGTGGTCAGCAGTAGTAAACTTTAGTACAAGATGGTGCGCTGGTAGTACTGCCGCCTAGGGCGGTAGTATGCAGCGGTAGTACCGCCTCCCTATGGGCGGTAGTACCAAGATCGCATCGATCTAACAGATTTGAATCAAAAGAACCGCTGGCTTGCCATGTGCTACGGTGATCAGATCTAGCGCAAGACAACAATACAAGTGTAAATCCTATGCAATAACACACACCTTCTTCCTACTCTTGCAGAGATTTAGTCTAGGAATCTCAAGAACATACAAGCCTCCCCAAAACCTAGAAGAACCAAACACAATAAAAAGGAGAAGGATTTGGGAAAACCCTGGTCCATAGCAAGAGCACGTAGGGGGAACGATCCCACCGGACGGAATCACGGAGGGCAGCCGGTGGAGGAGATCCGCGACGAACGCCGCCCGCTCAGGAGCACGGAGAGGAAGAGACGACGGAGAGAAAGAGGACGAATGGGTATGGGGAGTTAGAACTCCCCGCCTGCCTTATCCCCACGCTGCTGAACCGGCGCGTAGTACTGCTGGTCATCGCGTAGTACCGCCAGCGGAAGTATCACACCGAGGCGGTAGTATCATTGAACCAGCGGCAAGAAAAATTACTGCCGCTTGGGGACGGTAGTATCGCGTCTCTAATCAGCGATAATACCGTGGCCGACCACGGTAGTACCGTGAGCTCACGACACCGAAGGTTTCAAGCAAGAGAAAACTACGCCTTTGCACGGAAAAACAGACACACACCCAAAACTACAAAAAAAAACAAGCACATACCAAGGAACAACAGAAACTTATGACACAAACCTCTCGAGGAGAGAGGGCGGTGGCCGAAGCCACCTATGTTTGAGTTGGATGGTATGGCACCGCGAAGAATTATCCTTGGGCCCATGACCAAAACTCGTCTTTGAAGCACAAGTACCATAAAAAATGGCTAATGTGAAAGGGGTGATCTATTTATGCATAATGGGGAGGGAGAGTTCATTGAGAGAACAACACCCCCTATGTCCATGCCTACACCTAAACTAGACAACAAGTTGAGTGTGGTGGGGTGCACGGTTCAAGTCACATTGCTCAAATCAATGATATTTAGCTCATGCCTTAACTCGCAAATCTTGCTTCATCCAAGGGCTTCGTGAAAATATCTGCAAGGTTATCATGAGTGTTGACATACTTGAGCTTGATCTCCCTCGCCTAATGTGATCCCGAATGAAGTGATACCGAATCTCAATGTGCTTCGCCTTGAAGTGTTGCACCGGTTGAGAGAAATCTTGATGACACTTTCATTATCACACCAAAGAGGCACTTTGTCACAAATGACACCGCATTCTTTTAAAGTTTGCCTCATCCATAGGAGTTGAGCACAACAACTACCGCCGCCACATACTCCGCTTTGGTGGACGAGAGAGACACACAACTTTGCTTCTTGGAAGACCAACTTACCAAGGAGCAAGCAAGAAATTGGCACCTCCTAAGTGGGCTTCCTATCCACTTTGTCTCCGCCTAATCGAATCCATGAAACCTTCAAGCTTGAAGTTTGCTCCTCTTGGGTACCATAAGCCAAAGTTTGGGGTATGAGCCAAATATCGAAGATTCGCTGACCGCCACAAAGTGACTTTCCTTGGTGCGGCTTGAAAACATGCACACATCCCCACACTCAACATGATATTCGGTCTAGATGCACAAAGGTAAAGCAAGGAGCCAATCATGGAGCGATATACCTTTTGATCCACCGCTTACCATTGGGATCGATATAAAGTTGGCACTTGGTAGGCATTGGTGTAGTAGCCGCTTGACATCACTTAGCTTGAATCTTTTAAGCATGTCTTGAGTGTATTTGGCTTGGTTGATGAAGGTTCCTTCTTCTTTGTTTGATGTCGAAACCAAGGAAGAACTTCAACTCTCCCATCGAAGACATCTTAAACTTGGAGGTCATGAGAGCGCAAATTCTTCATTGAAAGCTTTGTTAGGGGAACCAAAGATAATATCATCAACATATAGTTGGCATACAAACAACTCCCCGTCGACCTTCTTAGTAAAAAGAGTGGGGTCGACTAGCCCTACTTCAAATCCACGATCTTGTAACAACTCGGTAAGGTGGTCATACCACGCACGAGGGGTTTGTTTAAGGCCATAGAGTGCCTTATCGAGTTGATACACATGATCCGGAAAGTAGGGATCCTCGAACCCGGGGGGTTGCTTGACATAGACCAACTCATTAATAGGACCATTAAGAAAAGCACTTTTCACATCCATTTGTTGCAACTTAAAGTTGTGATGGGAAGCATAAGCAATCAACAAACGAATGGATTCAAGACGAGCAACAGGAGCAAAGGTTTCACCGTAGTCGATACCCTTGAGTTGGGAGTAGCCTTGTGCTACCAATCTTGCCTTTGTTGTAATGATGTTCCCATGAGCATCTTGCTTGTTCTTGAAGATCCACTTGGTTCCAATGACGCTAGGTTCCCGAATGGTCTTGGCACCAATCTCCACACCTTGTTGTACTCGGTTGTTGAGTTCTTCATGCATGGCATTGATCAATCCGAGTCTTCGAGCGCCTCATAGACCTTTTGGGGTTCAACACAAGAGACAAACGCTGATGTTCACAATAGTTTGCCAATTGTCTACGAGTGCTTACCCCTTTCTTAGGCTTCCAACCACATTTTCCATGAGATGGCCTTGGGTGGTGAGCTTGAAGCAATCTTCGCGCACGACGCCTAATTCCTCCTCGGTGTGGAAAGAGGAGGGTTGACTTGATTATTTTGAGCGCTGCCTTGAGCTTGTTCTTGATCTTGAGGTTGCTCTTGATCTTGAACTCGCCGAGGGGGAGAACTTGACCTTGGGCATCATTTAGAGGTTCACCACCGCCTTGAGGTAGATCTTGCCCTTGGTCTTGTTCACGAGGTTGAGGGCCTTCACTTTGTTCTTCTAAGCGCAGGGTCTTGATGAGGTGATGGCTCTACTTGAGTAGAGCATTGTCCTTCTCCTTCGGCCACAAGGGGTTCCTCAATGGGTAGGATTTGACCAATACCCATTCTTCTTATGGCTTGGGGAGGAATTTCATCACCTATATCACAAGTACCACTTTGCTCCACTTGGGAGGCGTTATTTTCACAAACTCCACGTTACATCGCCTCTCAATGAGTCCGTGGACTTGTTGAGGACACGGTAAGCATGAGAGTTTGTAGCATAACCAACAAATATGCCCTCATGAGCTCTAGCCTCAAATTTAGACAACCGAACACCTTTCTTGAGAATGAAACACTTACAACCGAACACCCGAAGTACTTGAGGTTGGGCTTGTTGCCGGTGAGGATCTCATAAGGAGTCTTGTTCAAGCCTTTGCGAAGATAGAGCCGATTGATGCATGACATGCGTGTTGATGGCTTCGCCCAAAAGTTGTATGGAGACTTGAACTCCGCCATCATGGTCCTTGCCGCATCCATCAACGTCCGTTCTTCCTCTCTCGCAACACCATTTTGTTGAGGGGTATAAGGTGCCGATATTGATGCTTGATCCCTCATCACTAAGAAACTCATCCAAGGTGTAGTTCTTGAACTCGTGCCGTTGTCGCTTCTTATTGTCAAGATCTTTGCATCATGTTGACGTTGAGCTTCATTTGCAAAGTTGATGACGGTTTGTTGGGTCTCACTCTTCCTCTTGAAGAAGTATACCCAAGTGTATCTTGAATAATCATCCACAATCACCAAGCAATACTTTCTTCCTCCAAGACTATCAAAAGATGGAGGCCCAAATAGATCCATGTGAAGGAGCTCCAAGGGTCTCTTTGAGTAGATGATGGTTGAGGAGGGTGAGCCTTTTCATGAAGCTTTCCTTCGATACAAGCAATCGCAAGCACGATCTTTGGCAAAACTAACATTTGTTAGTCCACTAACATGGTCCCCTTGAGAAGACTTTGCAAAGATCTCATATTGACATGGGCTAAACGGCGATGCCAAAGCCATCCCACGCCAACTTTAGCCATTAGGCATGTCGCGTCTTAGTGGGTTGTTCAAAAGTTAACCACATAGAGGCCGTTTCTACATGCCCAACAAAGGCTACTTTAAGAGTCTTGCTCCACAAGAGGGCCACGTATCAATATCAAAGAATGTAGCAAAGCCCATGAGTGCAAGTTGACGAACGGAAAGTAATTGAATGCAAGGGACTCAACAAGCATGACTTTCGATCGTTAGATCATGAGAAATGACAACCTTGCCGAGACCCAATACCTTAGAATGTGATGCATCACCCCACTCAACATTGGTGGGCATAGATGGAATCTCTTGCACGCCCACCACCAAGTCCTTGCTCCCGGTCATATGATTTGTTGCTCCACTATCGAGCAACCATGATCCCCCACCGGAAGCAAACACCTACACGAGATCAATGCTTGGTTTTAGGTACCCATTTAGTAATGGGTCCTTTGATGTTAGTAACAAGGGTCTTGGGAACCCAAATAGACCATTCAATGTACTCATAAGAAGAACCAACAAATCTAGCATAAACATGTCCATCACTAGCACGGCACAACACATATGAAGGGTTAAAGTCACCGGCTTTGTTTGAGGAAATGCTTTTGCCCTTTGGACAACAACTTCCTTCACTTTCTCCTTCTTCTTCTTAGAAGCACCTCTCCCTCTTTCACTAACGTTTGTTTGAGGAGGAGGACGATTGGCCTTGTTGTTCTTCTTCTTCTTGTTTTGGACTTGGGTGCAAACCCACCTTCCTTTTTGGTTACAACTTCCTTTTGATTGCTCAAAAGGTCGTTGAGGTTTTTCTCACCTTGAATGCATGTCACAAGGCCTTTCTCAAGTTGATCCTTCAACTTGGCATTTTCTCCACAAGATGCACATGCTCACAACAAGGGTTAGTAGCACATGCATTATCAATTAATACCATATGAGGAAAGGTGGCCTTTTCCTTGATTAGCTTAACTTGGAGTTGAGCATGAGACTTTTGAGGCTAGCATGAGTACCCTTCAAGACCTTGTGGGCCTTGTCAAGTATCTCAAACTCCTCTTGAGTCTAGCATGATCAACCCCAAGTTTAGCCTTCTGGAGGTTAGCACACGAGACATGACAAGAGCATGATCAAGATCTTTCTTTAACTTAGCATGGTCATCATTGTGTGACTCCTCAAGAGTCAAACGATGCACACGCCTTCCTCAAGAGCATTAGAGAGATCCGATATCTCATCGGCATAGTCACGACTATGACCTTCCATCTTGAGATGGTTTCTTCGTGAGCCTCGATCATGTCATTGGCCTCACTAAGTTGTTCCAAGAGAGCAACAAAGTGCTTCTTGACTTTCCCTTGAGCTTACTCATAAAAGACTCAAATTCATTCACTTCCTCATTAGACTCAACATGTCCATCAATGCAATCCTCCACGGAGGGATTAGTAATGATGGTGGTTGTGATGTTGGGGTTACCTTGTTTGAAGCTTTAGCCATGAGGCATCTAGCGGTGATGTTTTCGCTGGGTGATTCAAGAGAGACACCCGGGAGTAGCAATGGCAATGGACGCCATGGCCGCTTGCTTCTTCATTCTCATCATCATCGCCATCCTCTTGGTATTCTTCTTGAACCACCAACCCACGAGAGGGAGTCTTCTTGCGGTTGTTCTTGTTGGGGAAGGACTTGGCTTTGCCTTCCGAATGAACTTGCCACCATTGTCTTCCCGCTTCTCGTAAGGACAATCCGCAACTAAATGGCTCACATTGCCATAGTTGAAGCAAGTTCTAACTCGCTGTTTGCCCTTGACGCCACTTGAGTTGTTTTTGTTGAAGTTGGGTCTTGAGCTCTTCTTGCTCCAAAATTGTCTTGAAGCAAGGGCCATGTGCTCATGATAGTCAAACTTGGTGTCTTCGGGTTGCTTTCTCATCTTCCATTTCTTCCTCTTCTTCCATAGTAACCTTGGCCTTCAAAGCAAGGTTAGGCTTCTTGCTCTTGAGAACGGAGCACCGCATTGTCGGCGGTCTTGTCCAAGATGCTCATTGCAACGAACTCATCCAACACTTCACTTGAGGTCATGGTGTGGAAGTCCGGTCGTTGATTTAATGACGGAGGACATGGCCTTGTTGTAGGGCATCATGGCCTTGAGGAACTTCGCTTGATCCAATTGTCATCCGTGTCCTTGCTTCCATGATCTCGGCGCGACCGCGAAGTTTGGTCACTTTTCGAAGAGCTCACGGGTTCTTCATCTTCTTTCATTGCAAACTCATCGGCTTCATCTTGCACCACTTCATAGTTGGAGCGTTGAATGCTAGCACTTCCACGATAGAGACCCTCAACACATTTCCATGCTTCTTTAGCCACTACATGGGGTTGAAGATGAGGAGATCTTCGAAGAATTGCATCTTGGATTATGAAGAGAGCACTCTCGTTGAATTGATTGTCCACGTCTTCTCGAGGGGTGAAGTTGCTTAGGTCATGAGGGTAAAAACCTTCTTCAATGATTCTCCAAAGGTTAGTATTCACATGTTTCAAATGACGCTTAAAGCGATAGACCCAATTATCAAAATCTTCATGTTTCTCATATTTAGGAGGTGGACCGGCATGATTCAAATGAGTGGAGGGGATTGGCCCTTTATAGACCGGGGTTCCACATGGGCAAAGATGCCGTGCCATTTCTACCACTAGTAGAAGGACTTTTTCATTGTTAGCTTCCCCTTGTCGAGATAGCATCCGTCACCTTGTTAGTAGGATCACCCACTTTCATAGGCGCGTAGATAGTTTAAGTCCTCTAGAAAATCATTAAACATGCTTTTAACCTCGTCATTATGGAGGTTTTCAATGTGTCTAAAGCCACATTGAATTCCTCACGAGATCCGAGGTTCCCTTCGGCCAAGACGAGATGGGATTTACACCGAGTGTTCCTCCGACCATCGCTGGTGTCAACCATACTCTTCGGACGGCAAAGTCCTTAATAAAGAGACGAGGCTCGATACCAATTGAAAGGATCGATATGGTTGACTAGAGGGGGGTGAATAGGCAACTAACAATTTTAAGCTTTTCTTTACTAAATTAAACTTTGCAACAAATAGGTTGTCTAGATATGCAACTAAGTGAGCAACCTATATGATGCAATATCAACTAGCACGCAAGCAAGCAAGGGATGTAACAATGAGTAAGCTTAAGTAAAGTAAAGGCACGAAATAACCAAGAGTGGAGCCGGTGGAGACGAGGATGTGTTACCGGAGTTCCTTCCTTTAAGGGGAAGTACGCTCATAGAGCGGTGTGGAGGCACAATGCTCCCCAAGAAGCCACTAGGGCCATCAGATTCTCCTCACGCCTCACACGATGCGAGATGCCGTGATTCCACTATTGGTGCCCTTGAAGGCGGCGAATCAACCTTTATAAGCAAGGTTGGGGCAATCTCCACAACAATCGGAGGCTCCTAACAACAACAATACCACGAAGCTTCACCACAATGGAGTATGGCTTCGAGGTGACTCAACTGCCTAGGGTGCTCAACACCCAAGAGTAACAAGATCCGCAAGGATAAGTGGGGAATCAAATATCCTTGGTGGAAGTGTAGATCGGCCCTTGTCACCCAATCCCGAGAAAATCAACAAGTTTGATTGGCTAGGAGAGAGATCGGGCTAAAATGGAGCTTGGAGCAACAATGGAGCTTAGAGGTGGAAGTGGTAGTCAACTAGAGGTAGAAGACACCCTTATATAGTCGTGGAAAAATCCAACCGTTATCCACATGTTCAGCTCACACCCATGGTACTACCGCTTCCAAGGAAGCGGTATTACCATGAGGCAACGCGGTATTACCGCGGACGCACCACAAGATTACTGCAGGCAACTCGCACCGCCGAACAAGCTCGACGGCGAGCAAGATTATCACTGGCGCGTACCACCGCAAGGCAGAGGGTCACGGTTCGAAGGGCGCGATGAAATAAATTACATCCGCGTTTACTCCGCAGAAACTAAGGTGGTGCAAACCCGACGCGGTACTACCGCATGAGAGGTGCGGTATTATCAGTGGTCGGTGCGGATGTAAAATTACATCCGCGCTTACTACCGCGACATCAAGGTACTAGGTCGGCGGCACACGCATTACAACTCCTAGGGAGCGGTATTATCAGGCCCTCAAGGTACTACCGCCATGAAGCGGTATTATCAGGTGGCGCGGATGTAAAAATTACATCCGCCTTACTACCGCACCGAGCGGCACTAGGTTAGGTGCCGCGGCACTATCAAGACCAAGGGGCGGTACTATCGCGGACACGCCAAGGTATTACCGCTTGTACTCGCGGACTACCGCAATTACAAAAGAGTCGCCAGCTTTTCCGCACAACCAAGATAACGACGGTAGCTCCAAAGTGCAAGGAAAGGAGGGACAAGTGTACATGTGATTCCACCCTACCTTCCGACGCGACCCCTCTTAATAGTACGGCTCTCCCACGACTCAACTCCACCAAAGAGAAACGAGAACAACACCGCTTCAATAGCCTCCGAGGGCACCGAATCGCCTTTGTGCCTAATGATGAAGTATCCGATGGACTCAAGGCACACGATTAGTCCGCACAAGCATTGTCATCAATCATCAAAACACTTAGGGATAAATATGCCCTTACAAAGCCGAACCCACGGCGGCTGGCCAACAAGGGGTAGCTCGGCCCAACAGGAGGAAAAGAAGTGTGGAGCGGATCGAGACGTCGCCGCAACGGTATGGCGCGCCACCATGTTTCCAGGAAAGATTCTCGGAAGGCATATTAACGCCGTGGTTTTTTCAGAGAAAGAGCGCCGCCAGATCGGTCCGGAGAGATTGCCAATCAAGCCTCCGCCACCAAAGCCCAACGCCAGTCCGGAGGGGAGGCGAACGCAAGGCGCTGTGGTCGGTGCTCCTCCAACGGAGAACGCCGACAGTTGTCCGCCACCGGATTGAGGTGGAGAGCGCCACAATCACAAAGCGCCGCCGATAGTTCTTCGTGACGATGCTTTCCCCGAGGCGCAAAATGCCTTTAATTCGATATGCGCACTGCGCCGCCAAGATGGTCTAGCCAGAGCTACTTGAGCAAGATGTGAAAGACATACGGTGAGGAATTTTGACATTATATATGCCAAGAGTCCTCGAGACTTAAAATAGTTAGAATAACTGATTTAAGGATCATTTGTTATGCAGATCTACGGAGAAGAATACCCACCGTCCTGTGAGAGCTTCAAGAGTGCAAGGCCCAACTTGAGGTCAAGACTAGCCGCCATGTGGGGAGCCACAGAGACCCCTCCGTAATATATACTTTCGAAAGATAAGTAGTGTGTGAAGTGCGGCGTGTGCATGGGTCCGATAATAATATTGCAGATGGTGCCGGACTAGATCCGGACAGTAGCAGTTTACTACGCCACCTAAAGGTCAAGGGCGAGAAGGTGCTTACCAGAAAGCGGCAGAGAAAAATAACCTCCTAGATGCTAACACCCAGCTGGGCGAGGAACTAAAAGATGTTCGAGCCCATCTGTCTGACTCCGTGAAGGAGAATCGGTAGCTTCGTCGCGGCATTTATAGTAAGTTCTTGAACGAACTTTTGAAAAGAAGAGTTCGGGCGAGGAAGTCGATTAACATGAATATGTCCAGAGGTATGCTCATGTGTCGCCCCGCAGAGGAAATGCCCAGCTCAATGGGTGACCTTCTTCCCGAAGTTGTTGTAACCGCACGAACGAAGTTCGGCAGTGATGAGTGGCGCCGCCTGTGCCTTATGGTCGCCCGCCTCCCTACCCGGAAGGTCTTGTATAGCTTGCGAGAAGCTTCAGGAGCATGGTGGAGCTTCCGTCAGGAAGATATCGCCCGCCGCCAAGGCGCCAGGAGGCCTGGGCCATGGTGAAGACGCGGTACACGAAGGCTGACCATAACCACATGGCCGAGGTCGGGCCTGTGGGGCCCGATGGGAAGGAGATCCCTGTGAGCTTAATGTACGGCCAAGTAGAGTTGGCCGCAAAGTATTCCCAGCGGACTGTAAACTAGACAGCCTATTAGATGGTATTGAAGAGGAATACAATCACCAATTTGACTATGTAATTTAAAATGACATGTAAAATGCCTTCTAGCCGGATTGTAGATCGCTTGTCAATGCGGACCTTTTCGCTTCAACCTCGGGACCCAACAGTCCGTAGTGTGTCCGAATACCTCGCGGGTTATAAAAACCCGGCATGCATGGAGACCAAAGCGAGGGTCATTAGTGCTTTATCGCATAAGTGCTCAACTAGTTATGTTATATTACATGGTGAGTAAGAAACATCTTCCAGGAGAATAGTTCAACACGGGTTCCTTTCTCGAGGCATGCCCTAAAGTGCATGTCCGATCACTAAAAAAGGTGAAAGCATCCGGGGCGATAAATAAATAGGTAAGAAATCATCTTTCAATTCACCGACCGAATATTCCCTTAAGAACGCTTAGCTGCTTCACCTACCGAGGTACACATCCGTCAACCGCAAGAATAATCGCAGAGGTGCTCCCATTACCTCCTAGCCGAACAATCGGGAACGTAGGGGTAAGCACAGGAGCCAGGCAACCCAGCTTGGCCAAAACTTAAGTCATATCGATGCATATAATGGTGAATAAAAGGTACATGTAGAAGTGTGACACATGTGTTGGGTATAAAGCCCGTATAAATAAGCTTCTGTTAAAGAAGCCCCCAGGTATAGTGAGTGCGAGTAGCATGTCAAGTGTGTGCGAACAATGCGCAGGCGAGCCACCATAGGCCCGTGAAAAAGGGGGGGTAGAAAAATAAAAGACAGTTAAAGTATGAAATATAGACGGGGTAGGGAGACGAACTCAGAGTCCGGCGCTAGGCGTAGAATCTTCAGAGACGGGCTGCGTTCCATGGATTTGGCTTGAGTCGGTTATCCGATGCGCTTCGCAGACGGTACGCTCCGCCGGTCAGGACTTGGTCGATGATGAAGGGACCTTCCCACTTGGGCTTGAGTTTGTCCTTTTCTTGTCCGGCAGCGAGAACTAGTTCGCCAACATTGTAAGTTTTGGCCCATACCGCTTGATATCTTCAAGCTTGTTGTTGATAGAATGCGTAACGAGCTTTTGCCACGCCACGCCCTCCTAAGGCGCCCAAACCGTCCCGCCGATCCAGCTCGGTTTCTTTTCTACGCATATGCGCGTGACGCCGAGGTGAGTCATGAATTATGTCGCAGGCAAACTGCCTTCTCGCGCCAGATACCATAAAAATGGTGTGAATCCGGTAGTGCGGTTCGGCGTGGTCCGCAGCCCCCAGAGTATGGAGTCGAGCTCCTCTACCCAGTGCATGTTGGATTCATTAAGGGACCGCACTAGTATGGGTTTGATGCCGCTCATGATTAGACCATTTGCTCATTCGACTTGACCATTAGTTTGAGGGTGGTAGACTGAAGTGTAGTCGAGCTTGATGCCCATGTTTTTGCACCAGAGTTTAACTTCGTCGGCCGTGAAGTTCGTGCCATTATCAGTGATGATGCTGTGGGGGACGCCGTAAAGGTGTACAACCCCTAATATGAAGTCTATCACGGGTCCGGATTCGGCCGTCTTAACTGGCTTGGCCTCTATCCATTTGGTGAATTTATCCACCATGACCAATAGGTAATTTTGCTTGTGGGTTCCTCCTTTAAGGGGTCCAACCATGTCAAGCCCCCAGACCGCGAACGACCAGGTGATGGGTATAGTTTTGAGGGCGGTGGGAGGCATGTGGCTTTGATTAGAAAAGAGCTGGCAATCGACGATCGCTGACTAAACTCGAGCTGTTCGCCTCGGCCGCCGCCAATAAAATCTTGTACGAAGGCCTTGCTTACAAGGGCCCGGCTGGGCGTGCAGTGCCCACCGAGTCCGCATGAATTTCAGCCGTAAGATTTCGCCTTTCCTCTTCAAGATACACCTTTGAAGGACTCTCGTTGTGCTTTTCTTATAGAGCTCTCCTCATGGACCTTATAGGCTTTAGATCGCTGCACTATGCAGCGGGCCTCGCTTTTGGTCCTCGGAAGTTCCTGCCTAGTTAAGTAAGCTAGGAATGGCTCGTCCATGGGGCAATGACCGCCATTATTTTGTGGGCTGAAGGTGTTGTTTCATTGGCGTAACCACCGATTGTGTCGTAATGTGCGGTGTCGGCGGTGCGTTGGGTCCGGATTGTTGTTTCCGGACTCCCTTCCCATAGTACGGATGGCTTGAAAAGCCGCTCCAGAAGATGTTGGGAGGGACGGCATCGCTTTATACCTGATGTGTGCTAACACGTCCGCCGCTGATTATTATCCCAGGCTATATGGTGAAATTTGAGCCCTTCAAACCGAAATGACATTTTCGTAACGCATTACGGTAAGCTGCCATTTTCGGATCCTGGCGCCGAAGTCTCCATTTATTTGGGATATCGTGAGGTTCAATCCTCGCACCTCTAGGCGCTTAATGCCCATGGAGATCGCCATCCGGAGGCCATGTAGAAGGGCCTCGATTCGCCGCGCTTGTTGGAGTCCGTACATTATCCGAGTACGATTGGACTGTTTCTCCGTTAGGGACGCCAGATGATGCCAGCCTGTATGCCAACATTTTGGAGCCGCCAAAGTGCATGATCCATTAGAGTATGCGCCAGACTTTTAGGGAGTTCGCTTCACCATTCGCGATGAAGTCGGCCAAACTTGCACTTGATAGCTCGCCGTGGTTTATAGGTTATGTCGAATGGTAGGAGCTCGATGGCCCATTTTGCATCCCGCCACAAGCCGTCATGGATGTTTATAATGTCATTGAGAGGTACTTCGAGGCTATCAAGTATCGAACACTTTGAAAGTAGTGTCGCAGCTTCCGGATGCTGAACGATCGCAGACGCTTATATTTTGATAATGTGGATACCGGACTTGCATGGAGTTAGGATAGTGGATACGAGTACATTGGTTTTTGAAGAGGAAACTTGTGTCCGTCTGCTTTCGCTTGACAACGAGCACCGCTGCTTTACAACTTGATGTGTTGCCGCGATATATAATAACATTGGTTCGCCTAAGTTAAGCGGCCAGACCGGATTTGTTGCCAATATGGCCTTTATTTCTTCGAAGTCCTGTTAGGGCGCATCCGGCCCACTCAAGTGTTCGGTACACGGTGGAGGCAATAAAGGGTAATGCCTTTTTTCCTGTTGGAGATGAAGCGCTTAGAGCCGCCACGATCCAAATAATTTTTGTATTTGCTTGAGGTCTTTTGGGATATCCAATTGTGACAGAGCTCGGATCTTGGCTGGGTTTGCTTCAATTCCTCTACCGGATATAATGAAGCCCAAGAGCTTTCCGGCTGGTACGCCGAAAATGCATTTTTCTGGATTGAGCATAATGTCATATGCTCGGAGATTGTCGAATGTGAGCCTCAAGTCGTCTACTAGAGTTTCGACGTGTTTGGATTTGACGACCACATCATCTATGTATGCCTCCACCGCTTTTGCCGATCCGTTTGCCGATATGTCCGAATGCGCGCCGATATGTTGCGCCAGCGCTTTTTGAGCCCGAAGGGCATTGTGTTGAAGTAGAATGGTCCGTATGGTGTAATGAATGCCGTTGCGGCTTGGTCTGGCTCCGCCATCTTGATTTGATGGTAGCCGAGTATGCGTCGAGGAAGCACAATGAATCCAGCCCCATGTATCGCCGATATTTTGATCGATGCGAAGGGGAAGGGATCCTTGGGCAAGCCTTGTTAAGGTCCTTGAAATCGGCACATAGGCTCCGTGATTTTTCCTTCTTGGTACCGCCAGCTGTCAAACCGCGGATCTCGTAGGGGGTCCCGAATCAGGCGCTAGGCGGATGGTAACAGAGACGAGGGACACAATGTTTTACCTGTGTTCGCCCTCTCGATGGAGGTAAAACCCTACGCCCCGCTTGATTAATATTGATGATATGGGTAGTACAAGAGTGGATCTACCACGAGATCAAGGAGGCTAAACCCTAGAAGCTAGCCTATGGTATGATTGTAGAGATGTATGTCAGTCCTACGGACTAAAGCCCTCCGTTTATATAGACACCGGAGGAGGCTAGGGTTACACAGAGTCGGTTACAATGGTAGGAGATCTACATATCCGATTGCTGCTTGCCTTCCACGCCAAGGAAAGTACCATCCGACATGAGCCGTAGTCTTCAATCTTCTATCTTCGTAGTCTTGGAGTCCGGCGGATATTGATAGTCCGGCTTGTCCCGACACCCCTAGTCCAGACTCCTCAAGAGCTCCCTCGAACCAGTCTTCAATGACGATAAGTCCGGCGTATAATGTTCGGCATTGCAAGGCGGGTTCTCCCTTGAATAATCCGAGAAGATTAGGAACACCAGATATTGTCCGCTCGCAAAATAAATTCCACATTCCACCGTAGAGAATAAAATGTACACTTAGCTCAATCGCCGACGATTATGCGGCGGTCATCACACCGCAACCAAGCCTTTGTTTGAATCGCTTTTTACTATACCACCTTAGCACGCTTAGCTAAGCGTTTCCTTGGCACGCCTTGTCGGGCAGAGATCGTGTTCCCTTATTCCGGATCCTCATCAATACGCATGCGGTAACCCAACTGCCCTGGCCGCCACGCCTCCATCGAAGGGGAATCTCAAACGGTCACGAGACGGCCCTTGGTATTTCTTCCCTTTATAAGAGGACCAAGGCTCGCCTTGTTCTTCAATCTCGCGATCAAATCTTTTCCCCGCCTCCCGCCCAACACCCAGAGCCTCGATTCGAGCGCCGGATCCTCAATCATGTACGGCCCGACCTCCAGGGCTGGTGGATGCCCTCCTCCGCAGAGAGGGGACATATTGAAGGCGTGAGGCCAAGCACCGGCCCACGAGGTTCAAGACAGTTGCTCCGCCTAAGGGCAGGCTGTGCCAGCCCCGAGCCCGTGTGAATACGCTGCTGTGATCCCACCTCCGCCGGGTTTAGGTTTCCCGACGGATCCCTTCGTGAGAGGGCCTCTGCTCTACTATGGGCTGGACTTTCACGACTTGGCTCCCGAGTCTATCCTCCATATCTCCAAGATTCATTATCATCTCATGGGCCTTCCTTCAAGGCCATCCCCACTTCGCTTATGGTCAAGACCTTCAAGGTGGAGCCAAGATGGCCTGGGGCATCTGCCGGAAAGGGCGGGCAACCATAAGCAAGAAGGTCGATGCCCTCAGGCTCGAGGGTTCCTTCCAAGAGGAACCCTGATCGGGCAGCAGGAGTGGTTCTACATCACCGCCCCAAAGGGCAAAGCCACTGGCCTCATTCCGCCGGACCTCCACGCCAACCGATGTCGTGGGTCAACCAAGGGCTCAACTGGGGTCGTTCAAGACGCTACCGCCGCAGGTCGGATTCGAGATCTCCAAGGAGGGAGATCGACCGATCAAGGTGATGCAGGTTATGCTAATCGTGCATCTTCCGCCTGCAAACGCCGGGGCCCTCTCTCGCTTCATGGGAATTCAACCCGAGGGACCTCGGATTCTCCAACACTTCATGGGTGCGACACCCGTGAGATGTACAGTTGTTCTTCGACCGCAGTGGCGTGTCCGGATTTAGCCGAGGATGCAGGCCTGCCGCGATCGCCTTGACACTGTGTAAGTAGCTCGAGTCCCGACATTCTGCTTACGTGCCTTTCTAGAGTTCGTGATCCCGACCCTTTGTTCTTTACAGAATGGGTGGCGCGATCAAGGCCGAGCAAGGTGTTCGCCCTCCCAGAGACCGCACTCGAGCCCGCTGGCCGGTCGAATGTTGAGGTTGCCTCACGTATGGGGCGACGGGAAAAATAGGAGTTATATTTCGCCCAAAGGGGCATGTAAGAGGGGGAATCAAGAA
>JAHHZJ010003877.1:0-137726 GCA_021437245.1 Aegilops speltoides | reverse complement strand
CAAACAAAATCTTGGATCGGATATGTCAAATCCACAAGACATCCGAAGGCCCGCAAACCACACCCACCGAGATTGTTGGGTTTGTAAACAGTCCGACAGACTCAACGCCGAACACAAGGGGCTCGACGCGCCAAGCGAGGACGATGACAAACCCCACCAGCAGAGCACCAGAAAACAAAAGACTTTCCCACAAGAAGTCAAAGCAGTAAACTCACTTCATGTGATAGTACGGAAAAACAATGCGGCACCCGCTATGATAGGTGTCGCATGGTCCACCCTAGCGGAACCTCGAGATTGATGTCAAAACCAATCACTTTGACCACCGGATTATTCCGTATGTTCGAAATGCAGATGGACTGCTATGATATTGGATCCTATAATCGACGGACTACAATTTACACAAGTCCTGATGGACGGTGGCAGCGATTTAAACCTGCTATATCCAAACACAATCCTCAAGTTGGGGATAGACCTTACTAAAATTCGACATAGCCGCACTTCCTTCAAAGGAGTGACGCCAGGCCCTTACGCCAAGTGCACAGGCTCCTTATTACTAGAAGTTGTGTTCGGGTCACCTGACAACTTCTGACGCGAAAAGCTAATCTTTCATGTCGCCCCATTCAAAAGTAGCTATCAACCACTATTGGGACGTGAAACTTTCGTCCGTTTTAACGCAATACCACATTACGCGTCTCTTACACTTAAAATGCCCGGTCCACGCGGCATCATTTCATTAAAAGGGTCATTCAAAGACCCCGGACACGGCTGGACGAGTCCGGAATAAATAAGCTAGGGGCTCCCTAGCCGCACACCCCTTCACAAGGGGCTGCGCATATAAGCAAAAGTGAGCTACTATAGGCTCAGCTTTATTAATTATTAATATTTCAAATTTTTATGTACTTTTCGCACGATTTCTTTTCAAACTAAGTTCCTCTCTTTTTATAGATGAACAACGCGGCACACCGGCCCGTGATACGCACAACGGAGACACAGCGCAGACGCGCAAGAGGGACCCGCTTCAAGATTCTTTTCAGATTAAGAACTCGCGTAAACCTTTTTTACTGTCTCTTGTTGCTATAATCCCTGGTTTTTCATTATAACCAGAGAGGAGATCGACGTTTTGGCATCGGCCGCCGAGGATCTCGCTAGTACCGGACACTAGGGCTTTGGGCATTGTTCTCGCCCGTTATTATAAAGACCGAACACCTTAGGGAGTGTTCGGCGCCTCGAGTTAGGCCTTATATGCATCAGCCTAATCATGTCTTTGGTCAAATGTTGGGTTTGCCCGCCTCATGTGTTTTGCTGCCTTACGCTCAGATCATCGCTAACGCGCACCGTGAGAACTATCGCGATTGGGCCCCGCTTCGCCGGGCGAGCACCTCAAGAGAGAAAGCCGAAAACTGACCGTCATGATACAGCGAGAGACTGGTCAACCACTCGATCGACCACAGGAATGTTTAGAATTCTCCGCTTTGACGGCGGACCATTTCCGGTCAGCACATACGCCGCCCGAATTCGGATAGCGGTGCCCCGAGGGCTATATCGTAGCCCCACCCTCGAACTTCCGTGGCTAAGGAAAGTGATAAAGCATTATAGTCCGGTTGCTTCGCTTGCTACGCTACCACCTCCTTCACAGGACCAAGACGCCGGATTAAGTGTGAAAATGCGCTATTTTATGAACACCCCAAGCACCTTGTGCGTAAATGGGTAGCCGACGATCGCCATCTTTCAAAGTTATACATGCGATACATAAACGGCCGCATAGGGGATATTTCAATACTTGAACGCACAAGTATAAAAAGCGCTTACATCATAAACATTGTTTTACAAAATAAAACGCTCATTTGAACGTGACATTTTGAGCATCGCGACTTATTACGCGAGCACCACGCAGAACTTCCCTAAAATAGTGCTCAGCGGGTAACCGCTCGTCTCAACCTCGGGTCGCAATAGCGTGGCATCCATCTCTGTCCAATGTGTCTTTCACGGGAGAGTGCCATCCGTGCACCTCTATGCAGGCCGACCGCTTCATTGTTTTGATATGCGGCACCGCCCCAAGAAATTGCTGTAATAAGCCAAAATAGTTTTCGCTTAGCCTATCCGCCGCATATGAGTCACGATATCCGTCGTGGCAAGCCCGACAACCTATTCAGCTCACCCCACTCGCCAACCGGTCGGTCACCGAAGTGAATGCTCCGGACTATGGAATTGAGACCAAAACAGCTCTTCCGCTTTGTGATCCTTCCGGCTTCGAAGTGCACAACGATCCTCCGCACTCGCTGCTAAGTCCATATAAGGATCCTCCGACCCCACAGCTGGCCAAGTTGAGCATACTTTGATCCAGAACCTTCGGCGCAGCGTAAAAGGCTTGCCAGCCACAATGTCTCCGCCCGCGCAGTTTTCCTTTATAGCCCGTGATTGCAGTAACGGGCATCCTTGGCTTCGGGCGGTGGCCTTCCCAGTGTCTTCTCGCTCGCTAGGCGCCTTTTCAAGAGCCTCATTGCGGTCGGTAGCATCTTTAACTTCACGGCCATTTTAGCCATCTCCTCCTCGCTTCGGCAGTGCAGCCCTTTCGCTTCTAACCCTCGCCACCCTCGAGGCCGCCAGACATTCTTCCGCTTGCTCCTTGGCTTGAGCAAGTTCGCCCAAGGCTTCCATGGCAGCGCACCATCCGCATTTCACACACATGTTGTAAGGAGTGGGTCGACTCCTTACCAAGTGACCGCAAAGAAGACTTACCTTGCGACTCATCAAGTCGCTTGTTGACTAGCGCGATGTCCGCGATCCGCAACGCCGAGTTGCCGCTTTAGTTCAGCAACTCCATCAGTCCGACCGCCCCCAAACGACCGCCACCCGCATAGGAACGACGTAAAATTGAAACCTGCGATTTTGATCCCGACGCGCCGCTTTCGACAACCTACCGAGTCTCTCGGGGCTACTATCTATACAGGCGACTTTATGTGCAAAACTGTTAAAAAGGTGTGTCGTTTTACATACCTCAAACCCCGCCAAAAACTCCTCGACGGCATTATGCAATCCGCTGGGCGGATTTAGATCCTTCCAATCACCATACTCATCAATGCATGGTGATCTTCCGAGATGGACGCCTCTCAAGTAGATCCTTCAGCCCCCGGCGAACTCTAGTCGGCGCTTAAACTCTTCGGCTCGCTGGCTCGGGATACCTCCGTGATGACACTTCAGGCTCGTCCGCCCCTATCCGACGGCCAGTAGCAGACGGAGGCGCCTCGCCTCCACCATCTCCGCATTAAGGTCCCCAAGACGAGCTCATCCCGAGAAGGTCGAGATCCGAACTACAAGGTAAAAACTTCGTTATCCTCAAGCACAAATAGGGATGTCTCTTATTACCAAACTCCCTTTTTTCTACTCACGGCTCGTTGGAGGCTGATTCTTTAGGGAGATTGTGCGGCCAGACCTCCCTGACGCAGGACCCTTTGTGAAGATTTCTTCCCCGCTTAGGGCTTTGGCCTCCGGTCTTGGAGGCGGTCCTCTTCTCCCCGGGAGGGAGGATTCTCGATCCCCCTTTTTCAAGAGCCTCCTTGGGCGAGGCGGTAGCTCCCTATTTTCCCTTCGCTTTCTTCTCGAGGGCGCAACCTCCAAAGATCCTGCCAAGACGGGATCCGCATGGTCTCTGGAGGGGGCCGACATCAGACGCTTTGCTTGCGCTTATCCACTCCTGTTAAAGGACAATGGGTTAAAAGGCGAATTGTAGAAAGGCAAACAAATGGTACGTCCAACACCGAGCTACTTACTTGAGTATCCGGCTATTGCAGCTTAGGCCGGCCCCTCGGTCAATTCGGACACACCTCCCGTGATCCAAGAACAATTTGTACATCTCCACGGTGTCATTCCCATGAAGTGTCAAGAATCCGTGGTCCTCCGGATTAAACTCCCACAGCCGGAGAGGGCGGCGCTTGCGTGGCGGGAGACGCCTAATCAAGATGACCTGCATTACCACAACCAGATCGATCTCCCTCTCTTGAGGTCTCAACCGCCCTACAAGAGGGGCACGCCCTTTGACGGCCCCTCATTGAGCCCTTGGTCGACCCACGACATCAACCGCCGTGGAGGTCCCGAGGAAATAAGGGCGGCGGCTTTACCGCCGCCCTTCTTGAGCGGCGATATAGAACCACTCCTGCTGCCACAAGCCGAGCTCCTCTTGAAGGGCCCTCGGCCACGGGCATCGGCCTCCACTGCTGACCGCCAACAAGATTTCAGCCTTTGACGCCCGATCATCTTTGGCTCCACATTGAAGGTCTTCACCCACAGCCAAGTGGGGGGTGACGCGGAGGAAGGCTTTTGCGACGACAATAAATGCGGAAATATGGAGGATGGACTCGAGCCAAGTCGTGGAATTCCAACCCATAGTAGAACATGATCCTCTCACAAAAGGATCCATCGGGAAGCCTAAACCCCGAGGGAGGTGGGATACAAAGATTACGACTCAGCTGGGCTCGGGGTGGGATTGAAGGAAATATGCCCTAGAGGCAATAATAAAGTTATTATTTATTTCCTTATTTCATGATAAATGTTTATCATTCATGCTAGAATTGTATTAACCGGAAACATGATACATGTGTGAATGCATAGACAAAACAATATGTCACTAGTATGCCTCTACTAGACTAGCTTGTTAATCAAAGATGGTTATGTTTCCTGACCATGAACAAGGAGTTGTTATTTGATTAACAAGGTCACATCATTAGTAGAATGATCTGATTGACATGACCCATTCCTTAGCTTAGCACACGATCGCTTAGTATGTTGCTACCGCTTTTATCCATGACATATACATGTTCCTCGTAACTATGAGATTATGCAACTCCGCACGGAGGAACACTTTGGTGCTACCAAACGTCACAACGTGAATCGGGTGATTATAAAGGAGTACTACAGGTGTCTCCAAAGGCAGATGTTGGGTTGGCGATTTCGAGATTAGGTTTTGTCACTCCGATTGTCGGAGAGGTATCTCTGGCCCTCTCGTAATGCACATCATCAAGCCTTGCAAGCACTACAACTAATGAGTTAGTTGTGAGATGATGTATTACTTAACGAGTAAAGAGACTTGCGATAGTAACGAGATTGAACTAGGTATTGATACCGACGATCGAATCTCGGGCAAGTAACATACCGATGACAAAGGAACAACGATGTTGTTATGCGGTCCGACCGATAAAGATCTTCGAGAATATGTAGGAACCAATATGGGCATCCAGGTCCCGCTGTTGGTTATTGACCGTGAATAGTTCTAGGTCATGTCTACATTGTTCTCGAACCGTAGGGTCCGTGACGCTTAAAGTTTCGATGATGGTTATTATGAGTTTATGTATTTTGATGTACCAAGAAGTTTGGAGTCCCGGATGTGATCACGGACATGACGAGGAGTCTCGAAATGGTCGAGACATAAAGATTGATATATTGAAGCCTATGTTTGGAGTTCGAATGGTTCCCATGAAAACGGAATTTACCGGAGTACCGGAGGTTACTGAACCCCCGGGTAAATGGGCCTCGGTGGGCCTCGAGGCAAGAGGAGGGGCCGGCCAGAGGTGGTCGCGCCTCTCCCCCAGTCCGAATAGGAGAAGGAGGGGGCGCCTCTCCTCTTCCCTCCCCCAATCCTATTCCAACTAGGAAGGGGGGAGTCCTACTCCCTGGGAGTAGGACTCCTCGGCGCCCTAGCTAGGCCGGCCGCCTCCCCCTCCTCCTTTATATACGGGCAGGGGGCACCCTAGAACACACAAGTTTGATCTTTAGATCGTTCCTTAGCCGCAGCGGTGCCCCCTCCACCATATTCCACCTCGGTTATACCGTCGTCAAGCTTAGGCGAAGCCCCGCGCCGTGAAACATCAAGATCGCCACCACGCCGTCAGGTCGACGAAACTCTCCCTCGACACTCGGCTGGATCGGAGTACGAGGGACGCCATCGAGCTGTACGTGTGTCAAGAACTCGGGGCGTCGGAGTAACGGCGCCGGATCGGTCGGATCGCGAGGAGAACGTCGACTACTTCCTCTACGCCAGATCGCTTCCGCCCGGGTCTACGAGGGTACGTAGACAACACTCCCCTCGTTGCTATACATCACCATGATCTTGCGTGTGCGTGGGAAATTTTTGAAATTACTACGCTCCCCAACAAAGGCATCCGAGCCTAGGTTTTTATGGTTTGATGTTTTGCACGAGTAGAACACAAGTGAGTTGTGGGCGATACAAGTCATACTACCTACCAGCATGTCATACTTTGGTTCAGCGGTATTGTGAGATGAAGCGCCCAGACCGACATTACGCGACACTTACGCGAGACTGGTTTCACCGCCACGAGCACTCGTTGCTTAAAGGTGACCGGTGGGTGCTGCTCTCTCACTTTAGTTGAACCGAGTGTGGCTATGCCCGGTCCTTGAGAAGGTTAAACGAGTCTATTTGACGAAGTATCGCTGTGGTTTTGATGCGAGGTGAGACTGGTTCTTGCTTAAGCCCGTAGCAGCCACGTAAAATTTGCAACAACAAAGTAGAGGACGCCTAACTTGTTTTTGCAGGGCATGTTGTGATGTGATATGGTCAAGACGTGATGCTATATTTTATTGTATGAGATGATCATGTTTTGTAACCGGTTATCGCAATGGCAGGAGCCATATGGTTGTCGCTTATTGTATGCAATGCAACGCTCGTAATGCTTTACTTTATCACTAAGCGGTAGCGATAGTCGAGAAGCATAAATTTTGCGAGACGACAACGATGCTACGATGGAGATCAAGGTGTCGCTACCGTGACGATGGTGATCATGGCGGTGCTGCAAGATGGAGATCATGAAGCACAAGATGATGATGACCATATCATATCACTTATATTGATTTGCATGTGATGTTTATCCTTTATGCATCTTATCTTGCTTTGATTGACGGTAGCATTATAAGATGATCTCTCACTAAATTATCAAGAAGTGTTCTCCCGAGTATGCACCGCTGCCAAAGTTCGTCGTGCCTGCACACCACGTGATGATCGGGTGTGATAAGCTCTCGTCCATCTACAACAGGTGCAAGCCAGTTTTGCACACGCAGAATACTCGGGTTATACTTGACGAGCCTAGCATATGCGATATGGCCTCGAACACGGAGACCGAAGGTCGAGCGTGAATCATATAGTAGATATGATCAACATAAGATGTTCACCATTGAAAACTACTCCATTTCACGTGATGATCGGTTATGGTTTAGTTGATTTGGATCACGTGATCACTTAGATGACTAGAGAGATGTTTTTCTAAGTGGGAGTTCTTAAGTAATATGATTAATTGAACTTAAATTTATCATGAACTTAGTACCGATAGTATCTTGCTTGTTTATGTTTGATTGTAGATAGATGGCTCGTCGTTGTTGTTTCGTTGAATTTTAATGCGTTCCTTGAGAAAGCAAAGTTGAAAGATGATGGTAGCAATTACACGGATCGGGTCCGTAATCTGAGGATTATCCTCATTGCTGCATGTAAGAGTTACGCCCCGGATGCACCGCTGGGTGCCAGCTCGCTGCTGATGCAACCGACGACGTTAAGAACGTCTGGCGAGCAAAGCTGATGACTACTCTATAGTTCAGTGTGCCATGCTTTACGGCTTAGAACCGACTTCAACGACGTTTTGAACGCCATGGAGCATATGAGATGTTCCAGGAGTTGAAGTTGATATTCCAAATGTAATGCCCGGATTGAGAGATATGAAGTCTCCAATAAGTTCTATAGCTGCAAGATGGAGGAGAATAGTTCATTAGTGAGCATATACTCGTAATGTCCGGTACTACAATCACTTGACACAATTGGGAGTTAATCTTCCGGATGATTGTGTCATTGATGTAATTCTTCAATCACTACCACCAAGCTACAAAGGCTTCGTGATGAACTATAATATGCAAGGGTTAGTAAAGACTATGCCTGAGCTCTTCGCAATGCTAAAAGCTGCGGAGGTAGAAATCAAGAAGGAGCATCAAGTGTTGATGGTCAATAAGATCACTAGTTTCAAGAAGAAAGGCAAAGGGAAGAAGAAGGAACTTCAAGAAGAACAGCAAGCAAGTTGCTGCTCAGAGAAGAAACCCAAGTCTGGACCTAAGCCTGAAATCGAGTGCTTTACCGCAAGCGCATGTCATCGGAAGCGGAACTGCCCCAAGTATTTGGCGGATAAGAAGGATGGCAAGGTGAACAAAGGTATATGTGATATACATGTTATTGATGTGTACCTTACTAGAGCTCGCAGAGCACTGGTATTTGATACCGGTTCTGTTGCTAATATTTGCAACTCAAACAGGGACTACGGATTGCTTAACACCGCAAAGGACGAGGTGACGATCGCGCGTGGGAAATGGTTCCAAAGTCGATGTGATCGCGGTCGGCACGCTACCTCTACATCTACCTTCGGATTAGTTTTAGACCTAAATAATTGTTATTTGGTGCTGCGTTGAGCATGAACATTATATCTGGATCTTGTTTGATGCGAGACGGTTATTCATTTAAATCGAGAGAATAATGGTTGTTCTATTTATATGAGTAATATCTTTTATGGTCATGCACCCTTGAGGAATGGTCTATTTTGATGAATCTCGATAGTAGTGATACACATATTCATAATGTTGAAACCAAAAGATGCAGAGTTGATAATGATAGTGCAACTTATTTGTGGTAATGCCGCTTAGGTCATATCGGTGTAAAGCGCATGAAGAAACTCCATATTGATGGACTTTTGGAGTCACTTGATTATGAATCACTTGGCACTTGCGAACCGTGCCTCATGGGCAAGATGACTAGAACACCGTTCTCGGTACTATGGAGAGAGCAACAGATTTGTTGGAAATCATACATACGTATGTATGTGGTCCGATGAATGTTGAGGCTCGTGGCGGATATCGTATTTTCTTACCTTCACAGATGACTTAAGCAGATATGGGTATATCTACTTAATGAAACATAAGTCTGAAACGCTTTGAAAAGTTCAAAGAATTTCAGAGTGAAGTTGAAAATCATCGTAACAAGAAAATTAAATTTCTACGATCGATCGTGGAGGTGAATATTTGAGTTACGAGTTTGGTCTACATTTGAAACAATGCGGAATAGTTTCGCAACTCACGCCACCCGAACACCACAACGTAATGGTGTGTCCGAACGTCGAATCGCACTTTACTAGATATGGTGCGATCTATGATGTCTCTTACAGATTTACCGCTATCGTTTTGGGGTTATGCTCTAGAGACGGCCGATTCACACCAATAGAACACCGTCGAAACCGCTGAGACGACACCTTATGAACTGTGGTTTGGCAAGAAACCAAAGTTGTCATTTCTTAAAGTTTGGGGATGCGATGCTTATGTGAAAAGCTTCAACCTGATAAGCTCGAACCCAAATCGAGAAATGTGTCTTCATAGGATACCCAAAGGAGACAGTTGGGTACACCTTCTATCACAGATCCGAAGGCAAGACATTCGTTGTTAAGAATGGATCCTTTCTAGAGAAGGAGTTTCTCTCGAAAGAAGTGAGTGGGAGGAAAGTGGAACTTGATGAGGTAATAGTACCTTCTCCCTTACTTGAAAGTAGTTCGTCGCGTAAATCGGTTTCGAGACACCTACACCAAGTAGTGAGGAAGTTGATGATGTTGATCATGAAACTTCAGATCAAGTTACTACAGAACCTCGAGATCAACCAGAGTAAGATCCGCACCAGAGTGGTACGGTAATCCTGCTCGGAAGTCATGCTACTAGATCATGATGAACCTACGAACTATGAAGAAGCGATGGTGAGCCCAGATTCCATAAAATGGCTTGAGGCCATGAAATCTGAGATGGGATCCATGTATGAAAACAAAGTATGGACTTTGGTTGACTTGCCCGAGGGTCGGCAAGCAATAGAAAACAAGTGGATCTTCAAGAAGAAGACCGACGCGACGGTAATGTTATCGTTTATAAAGCTCGACTTGTCGCAAAGGGTTTTCGACAAGTTCAAGGGATTGACTACGATGAGACCTTCTCACCAGAAGCGATGCTTAAGTCCGTCTCAATCATGTTAGCAATTGCCGATTTTATGATTATGAAATTTGGCAAATGGATGTAAAGACTGCATTCTGAATGGATTTCGGAAGAAGAGTTGTATATGATGCAACCGTAAGGTTTTATCGATCCAAAGGAGCTAACAAAGTGTGCAAGCTCCAGCGATCCATTTATGGACTGGTGCAAGCATCTCGAGTTGGAATAAACGCTTTGATAGTGTGATCAAAGCATTTGGGTTTGTACAGACTTTTGGAGAAGCCTCGATTTACAAGAAAGTGAGTGGGAGCTCAGAGCATTTCGATATTATATGTAGATGACATATTGCTGATCGGAAATGATATAGAATTTCGGATAGCATAAAGGGATACTTGAATAAGAGTTTTTCAATGAAAGACCTCGTGAAGCTGCTTACATATTGGGCATTAAGATCTATAGAGATAGATCAAGACGCTTGATTGGACTTTCACAAAGCACATACCTTGACAAAATTTTGAAGAAGTTCAAAATGGATCAAGCAAAGAAAGGGTTCTTGCTCGTGTTACAAGGTGTGAAGTTGAGTAAGACTCAATGCCCGACCACTTTAGAAGATAGAGAGAAAATGAAAGATGTTCCTATGCTTCAGCCATAGGCTCTATCATGTATGCAATGCTGTGTACTGACCGATGTGTGCCTTGCTATAAGCCTAGCAGGAGGTACCAAAGTAATCCAGAGTGGATCATCGACAGCGGTCAAGAACATCCCGAAATACCCGAAAAGGACTAAGGATATGTTTCTCGATATGGAGGTGACAAAGAGCTCATCATAAACGGTTACGTTGATGCAAGCTTTGACACCGATCCGGACGATTCTAAATCGCAGACCGGATAATGATTTACACTAAACGGAGGAGCTGTCGGTTGGTGCAGTTCTAAACAAAGCGCCATAGCGGGATCTACATGTGAAGCGGAGTACATAGCAGCTTCGAAGCAGCTAATGAAGGAGTCTGCATGAAGGAGTTCATATCCGATCTAGGTGTCATACCTAGTGCATCGGGTCCAATGAAAATCTTCGTGACAATCTTCGAGCAATTGCCTTAGCGAAGGAATCCAGATTTCACAAGAGGACCAAGCACATCAAGAGACGCTTCAATTCCATCCGGACTTAGTCCAGGTGGGAGACATAGAGATTTGCAAGATACATACGGATCTGAATGTTGCGAGACCGCTGACTAAGCCTCTTCCACGAGCAAAACATGATCAGCACCAAGACTCCATGTGTGTTAGAATCATTACTATGTAATCTAGATTATTGACTCTAGTGCAAGTGGGAGATCAAGGAAATATGCCCTAGAGGCAATAATAAAGTTATTATTTATTTCCTTATTTCATGATAAATGTTTATCATTCATGCTAGAATTGTATTAACCGGAAACATGATACATGTGTGAATGCATAGACAAAACAATATGTCACTAGTATGCCTCTACTAGACTAGCTTGTTAATCAAAGATGGTTATGTTTCCTAACCATGAACAAGGAGTTGTTATTTGATTAACAAGGTCACATCATTAGTAGAATGATCGATTGACATGACCCATTCCCTTAGCTTAGCACACGATCGCTTAGTATGTTGCTACTGCTTTTATCCATGACATATACATGTTCCTGTAACTATGAGATTATGCAACTCCGCTTACGGAGGAACACTTTGGTGCTACCAAACGTCACAACGAATCGGGTGATTATAAAGGAGTACTACAGGTGTCTCCAAAGGCGTATGTTGGGTTGGCGATTTCGAGATTAGGTTTTGTCACTCCGATTGTCGGAGAGGTATCTCTGGGCCCTCTCGGTAATGCACATCACTCAAGCCTTGCAAGCACTACAACTAATGAGTTAGTTGTGAGATGATGTATTACGGAACGAGTAAAGAGACTTGCCGTAACGAGATTGAACTAGGTATTGATACCGACGATCGAATCTCGGGCAAGTAACATACCGATGACAAAGGGAACAACGATGTTGTTATGCGGTCGACCGATAAAGATCTTCGAGAATATGTAGGAACCAATATGGGCATCCAGGTCCCGCTGTTGGTTATTGACCGTGAATAGTTCTAGGTCATGTCTACATTGTTCTCGAACCGTAGGGTCCGCACGCTTAAAGTTTCGGCGATGCTTATTATGAGTTTATGTATTTTGATGTACCGAAGAAGTTCGAGTCCCGGATGTGATCACGGACATGACGAGGAGTCTCAAATGGTCGAGACATAAAGATTGATATATTGAAGCCTATGTTTGGAGTTCGGAATGGTTCCAAGTAAAACAGGAATTTACTCGAGTACCGGAGGTTACGGAACCCCGGGGGTAAATGGGCCTCGGGGGCCTCGAGGAGAAGAGGAGGGCGGCCAGGAGGTGGCACACGCCTCTTCCCCCAGTCCGAATAGGACAAGGAGGGGGCGCCCCTCTCCTCTTCCCTCCCCCAATCCTATTCCAACTAGGAAGGGGGAGTCCTACTCCTGGTGGGAGTAGGACTCCTCGGCCCCTAGCTAGGGCCGGCCTCCCCCCTCCCTCCTTTATATACGGGGGCAGGGGGGCACCCTAGAACACACAAGTTTGATCTTTAGATCGTTCCTTAGCCGTGTGCGGTGCCCCCCTCCACCATATTCCACCTCGGTTATACTGTCGCGAAGCTTAGGCGGCCTCTGCGCCGGTGAAACATCAAGATCGTCACCACGCCGTCGTCTTCGACGAAACTCTCCCTCGACACTCGGCTGGATCGAGTACGAGGGACGCCATCGAGCTGTACGTGTGTCAAGAACTCGGGCGCCGGAGTAACGGCGCCGGATCGGTCGGATCGCGAGGAGAACGTCGACTACTTCCTCTACGCCAGATCGCTTCGCTTGGGTCTCACGAGGGCGTGAGACAACACTCTCCTCTCGTTGCTATACATCACCATGATCTTGCGTGTGCGTAGGAAATTTTTTGAAATTACTACGTTCCCCAACAGGGATGGCCTGCCCTTTGGCAGGCAACCTGTGCGAAATCTCGTAAGATAGGTACTTGGCATCTCGCAGCTTTAGCACGTCCTCCTCCGTGATGGAGGAGGGCATCCACCGGCCCTAAAGGTCGGAGCCGGACATTGTTGAAGGTCCGAAGCGCTCGAATCTGGGGCTCTGGGTGTTGGAACTTGGAGCAAGGAGAAGATTCGATGGAGGATTTAAGAAAAGAAACGAGCCTTGGTCCTATTATAAAGAGAGAGAATACCAAGAGCCATCTCCGTGACCGTTCGGGACTCGCCTTCGATAGAGGGGGCGTGGCAACGGGCGTGGTTGGGTTACCCACGTCCGTATTGATGAGAATCCCGGAATAAGGGGAACATGATCTCTGCTTCGACAAGACGTGCCAAGGAAACCGCTTCGCTAAACGCGCTGAGGTGGTACAGTAAAAAAGATTCAAGTAATGGCTTGGTAGTGGTGTGACGTCATGCCGCAAAATAAGTCAGCAGATTGAACTTGTGTACATATTATTCTCTCTACGGTTGAATGTGGAATTTATTTTGCAGAGCCGGACACTATCCTGGTGTTCACAATCTTCTATGAATTATTCGGAGGAGGAACCCGCCTTGCAATGCCGAACAATATGCGCGCCGGACTCATCGTCATCGAACCCTGGTTCAGGGGCTACTGAGGGAGTCCTGGACTAGGGGGTGTCCGGACAGCCGGACTATCATCGTCAGCCGGACTCCAAGACAATGAAGATACAAGATTGAAGACTTTGTCCCGTGTCCGGATGGGACTTTCCTTGGCGTGGAAGGCAAGCTTGCCGATATGGATATGTAGATCTCCTACCATTGTAACTGACTCTGTGTAACCCTAGCCCTCTCTGGTGTCTATATTAACCGGAGGGTTTTAGTCCGTAGGGCACGACAACGATTACAACAATCATACCATAGGCTAGCTTCTAGTGTTTAGCCTCCTTGATCTCGTGGTAGATCCACTCTTGTACTACCCATATCATCAATATCAATCAAGCAGGAGTAGGGTTTACCTCCATCGAGAGGGCCCAACCTGGTAAAACATCGTGTCCCTTGTCTCCTGTTACCATCCGCCTAGACGCACAGTTCGGGACCCCCTACCCGAGATCCGCCGGATTTGACACCGACAATGACCTAGATCTGTCATCTGGCCGCGCGCAGGAGATAGCGCATGTGACTGCCCTGGCCCTAGAGCTAGAGCAGACTGTGTCGTCCGAAGACGGAAAGCTTAACCCCGCCACGAAGATCGCAAACTCAGCGGCGCTCGAACCGCACACAGACCCAACATCGAGCTGGGCTTGTGTCACCGGAACCTCGGACTCGTCTCCGGCCATGGATTCCGGACCACATGCATCCACGTCCATTGAACCTGATTGCGTGCCGATCTTGGAGTTCAGCTCCGCGGACATCTTCCAGCACTCGCCTTTTGGCGACGTGTTAAACTCATTAAAATCCCTCTCCTTGTCGGGAGATTCTCGGCCGAACTATGTCCGGCTCGAATGGGAAGCGGATGACGGAGAACTTCGTTTCCCACCCACCACCCACTTAATAGCCACTGTCGACAACTTAACCGACATGCTTGATTACTACTCCGGAGACATCGACGGTATGGACGACGATGCCGGAGAGGAGTAGGAACCACCACCTACAGGGAGTTGGACAACCACCTCCTCGTATGACATATACATGGTGGATACACCCAAAGAAAACAACGGTGACGATGAAAATCCAGTCAAGGATAAACCTCTTTAGATACAGCCAAAACGCTGACGTAGCGGTGCTGCTCTAAGCCACGCCATAGTAAAAGCAACAATACCGTCATAGGAGAAAATAACACTTCGGAGGACACCGAATTCAATGAAGACCCCGTAGAGACAACCTCCAAACAGGAGGAACGGGAAGATGGGCAAGCTAGCCCTGATGAACAGGCCACGAATGAAGATGCGGAAGACAATAATTACCTTCTGCTCTCCGAGGACGAGGTGAGCCTCGGTGATGAAGACTTCATCGTGCCTGAGGAACCCGTCGAGCAGGAGTGCTTTAAGCACCGGCTAATAGACACTACAAGGAGCCTGAAATAGAAGTAGCAGCAGCTTCAAGCTGATCAAGATCTGCTCAATGAAAGATGGAGTGATGTCCTGGCAGCCAAGGAATATTGCCTCGAGCGCCCAACCAAAATCTACCCAAAGCGCAAACCATTACCACAGTTCGATGACGAGGCGCTGGATCCCGTCCTACCAAGGTACAATGCGGCTGACCAACCACCACGTGGCCGGGACAAAGCGACACCTCCAGTCAAACACCAGCCCGCACTACCTCGCCGAACAAACAGAAATACAATAGCCCGGTGATATACACATGACCTGCGAAATGACTTGGAAAACAGAGCAGGTCAGACAAGATCAATTTATGGATCACGGGGGCGTGCCCCGATGCTCGAAGAAGGCCATCCGACTGAACGTCACAAACATAATGACGTCCGGGCCGAAAACCACAGACGAACTCCATCCGAACTACGTCACGACTTGGGCCGATATAGAGGCGCCGCACCGCCCCTTTGCTCCACTGACAAAGTAATGGGACACGATTTCCCAGAAGGGTTTAAACCCGTGAACATCGAACAATATGATGGCACAACAGACCCCGTGGTATGGATTGAGGACTTTCTCCTTGTCGGTGGGAAATGACACCTATGCGATCACAAGAATCCCTACTACGGTTGCGGGGTGCTGGGTGGTGAGGAGAGCAGGATCAGCAGTCAGTACAAGCACACAGATCATTTACCCAAGTTCTGGCCGCGGAGATGCATAACACCCTAGTCCTGCTTGGATGTGTGTATTTGACTAGCTGCAATGGGCGCAACTTGTCCAAAATTCCGAATCCTTCTCTTGTATGCCTCGGGCTTCCTTTTATAGGTCAAGGGGGCCGCCACAGTAGCACACAGGAGGTGGCATCGGGGTACTGTGGATAAGCCTATCGCTAGCTATTACGGGACAAGACACATTTAATGCGCCTCTGACGTGTCCCCTCCACTTTACTGCCGCTTCGCCCTACTTCGACATGTGCCTAGGCCAGCGAGGTGGCGGTGCCATGTAGGCTGGCAAGCTGCTGAGGTGGCGCGGTGGCGGGGCCTTCACGAAGATTTGCATGCCACCATGTAGGCATGCGTTGAGTTGGCTAAGGAGCCTTGTTTCGACACGCATGTGCCTGCCCAGCTGGTGGGCTGGCAGCTGCATGGGAGCGGTGGCAAAGGCTTGGCGGGTGCGGGCCTGGCTGTGGCCTTCGCGGACGCCTCCGGTGAGGGCCTTGCCGGGGCCCCGGCAAGGGTCTTTCCGGGGCGTTGCGGTCGTCCCCGGCAAGGGTCTTGCTGCGGTGTTGCGGTCGTCCCTGGCAAGGGTCTTGCCGGGGGTCTTGTGGGTTTCCTCGGCAAGGATCTTGCTGAGGTTCGTCATCTTCTACTCTTCTGATTTGGAGCGTTCCTTCTCTTCACAAAGATCTGCATGCCACCATGGAGGCGCCTCCCGAGCCTACGTTCCAGCGTGGTTGGTGACGCTGGAGAAACTAGGGCCCAAGGGAGGCGGGTCCTGCTGGCGTCAGGTAGGCTGCCCCGGCAAGGGCCTTGCCGCGTCCGCAGTCCTTGCCAGGGGGAACCACTTGCCTTCTTGTTCTTTATGATTCTCTCTTGCGTTGCTTTGATTCTATGTTGTGGTTCTGATTTCCTGTCTCTGCCCTGCTTAAGTGCGGGCGTGGGCGTGGCTCTGACTGCCCGTGCACAAACAAGGTGTACAAAAGAGCGCCGTCGGTGTCAAAACTGGCGGATCTCGGGTAGGGGGTCCCGAACTGTGCGTCTAGGCGGATGGTAACATGAGACAAGGGACACGATGTTTTTACCCAGGTTCGGGCCCTCTCGATGGAGGTAAAACCCTACTCCTGCTTGATTGATATTGATGATATGGGACAAGAGTGGATCTACCACGAGATCAAGGAGGCTAAACCCTAGAAGCTAGCCTATGTGTCGGGGAAAACGGACACCTATGGGGCCGGCAGACCGGGCCCCTTTCGGTTCGGCGGGGGGCGGAGATCGCACGAAGAGCAGATCAAGGTGAAGCACACGAGCGATTTACTGAAAGTGCAACTAATCCCCGGGTGGTTTTGGTAATTAATAACAACATATATATCATTGAACTAATTGTTTCTTGAGTATATTTCAGAAAGTTCAGTGATATGGGTATGGCAATGACTGTTGATGTGGACCCCTCAAAATGCTAAGGAAAGCATTGGCAAAAGCTCAAGACTCCATTTTTGGTTTAGTGATCCATGATCACATTGAGTCCATAGGAAAGCCAATACTATTAAAAGGGGATGAGGTTATGATGATGATCTGGTTGCTCAAAGTGCTTAGTGATCTATCTCCCAAACTATCGCAATCTTTCATTCCAACATATACTCATAAGTAATCTCGGTCCCACCGATTCCATAAACTCAGTCACACCGAGATGAACCACCTCACCATATAGCCAAACCCTAGTAATTTCGGATTTTCCGATTCCAAACTCGGTCTCACGAAACTAGTGTTGCCAACCTTCAGAATCTTCAGAATCATATCGGTGTCACCGAGATGATAAAATCGATCCCACCGAGAATGGCAAACCCTAGTCTTTGGAAGAATCGGACTAACCGAGATTGTATTTTCGGTCCACGAAAATCCCAACGCTCACAAGATTTGAACTTTCGGTCTCACCGAGTTGTCAACTTCGTCCGACCGAGATTGGTCAAATGTGTGTAACGGTTGATTTTGTGTGGAGGCTATAAATACCCTCCACCTCCTCTTCATTCGTGGAGAGAGCCATCGAAAAGAACTACCACTCCTACCTTACATTTCTGAGAAGAGAACTACCTACCCTTGTGTTGAGATCAAGTTGCTCCACTCCCACCATATGAAACTTGATTTCTAGCCTTCCCAAGTTGCTTTCCACTCAATCCTTTCTTCCACCACAGCCAAATCAGTGAGGGGAGTTGAGTGTTGGGGAGATTATCATTTGAAGCACAAGTGCAAGGAGTTCATCATCACCAACACCATCTATTACCTTTTGGAGGGTGGTGCCTCCTAGATTGGTTAGGTGTCGCTTGGGAGCCTCCGTCAAGATGTGGAGTTGAACCAAGAAGTTTGTAAGGGCAAGGAGATCACCTACTTCGTGAAGATCTACCCCGAGTAAGGCTAGTCCTCTGTGGGCGTAAGCCATGATGGCATAGACAAGGTTGCTTCTTCGTGGACCCTTCGTGGGTGGAGCCCTCCGTGGACTCTCGCAGCCGTTACCCTCCGTGGGTTGAAGTCTCCATCAACGTGGATTGACGATAGCACCACCTATCGGAACCACGAGAAAAAATCTCCGTGTCTCCAAACTGCGTTTGCTCTTCTCCACCTCTATTTACTACATGTGCAATTTACTTTCCGCTGCCATAACTCTAGAATTGCATGTGTAGGGTGATACTTGACTTGGTCATCACTGTGAACTTGCTAAAAACTTGTCCTAATCAAAAGGCTAAACTTTTAAATTGTCAAGTAGTCTAATCACCCCCCCTCTAGACATACTTCCGATCCTACATTTACCCAGCTTCGGAGCTCTCCGGAGAGATAATACTCCTACTGTTGCATGTCTGATTGTATTGAGTTCTTGCTTGGGAGCGCCGAGTGCTACAGTACACACTAGCTGCTAACGAGACCGAGCGTGAGCGTTTTCTGGTTTCGAACCCTCCTCTACGTTACACATGGGCCTCCTTTTATATGCTCAAGGGGTCATCGACAGGTGGCAACGCAGGCAAGGGTAAGAATGGAAAAAGTGTTGCGATTGGTACAACTACTTTTACAGTGTATCATACCTAACCCTAACGGCAGGGGACAAAAGCATTAAATGCCCGTCTGTGTCGCCCAAACAGTGCAAAAAGGGACCGTCAGGGGCGCCACCGCTTGCCACGATGGCAATCTTGTCATCTCCGCTTGCCACCGCGCACCCCTGGCTGCACAGCCTCTTGCCACGTGCACCTGGAAAAGTCCCAGGGCGACACATTGGTGGATGTGCTGGAGCGCGGGTACAGGGTGGTAGCTTGACGCGGCAAGCGTCTTGCCGCGGTCGTTGTCTTGTCGCGTCCGGAGGCTTGTCGCTTCACTGGGCCTTGCCGGGACGCGTGGCGCGTCACGGCAAGTTCCTTGAGATGCCTTGGTTGGCCTTCCCGGTAAGCTCCTCTTGCTGGGGCCTTGTCTCCTTGGCTTGAACACTTTGTTCTTGACTGGCTCCAAAAGGAACCACGGAGGACCTTGGCGGTCACTCGGCAAGCCCTGCCGCGGGGTGCTACGACTGCCCGTGCACAAGTTCGGGATACTAGGGTACCCCTACTCTAGTACACCGACAAGAGCCCCTGGTCCTGGGCCACACATGGTGTCGAGCGCTGTTGGGCCAGGCCCAAAACAGGGCACGGGCACGCGCGGCCTAGGTTACGCCATATCTTACTCCGTATCCACCACGCCCTCCCCTAACGGCACGCGTTGAATGAGGCGTCGTGGGAGAGATCGTGGTTGGTTTCTTTATTTGGAAAACGGAACGTCCGCCCCCCCTTTATAAGCAGGGGAAACAGGGGTAGTTCGCCCATCTCGCCGTTGTTATTCCAATCTCAGAATCCTCTGCTGCTCCCCCCTTCTCAAAGCCGAAAGAGAGCAGCGCTCCGCCCCCCATCGCCTCCAGTACCACCATGGCCGTCGATCTCCCCCACTACCTCCGCCATGGCTCCGAAAGCCGGCAAGGGGAAGGCCGTGAAGACGACCGAAGCGCAGCGGCTCGTGGCGCTGCGAAAGGAGCAGACGACCTCCCCCCTCCCAGCTCGCCGCGAAGGAGCTGAGGGAGTACTACTACCTCTTCTGGTCGATGGAGACGCCCGGCGCATCCACAAGACGAAGGTACTCTCGCCGCCGCTTGAACAGGCTCCGAATGGATATCCCTTCTTCGCGCTGTTCTTCTACTGCGGGCTCTGCCCGCCCTTCTCTGAATTCTTCTGCGATATTATGAACACCTACGGGTTCCACCTCCTTGACTTCACCCCCAAAGTCGTTCTGACCATGGCAGTTTTCGCACATCTCTGCGAAAAATTTGTCGGAGTCCATCCAAATGTAGCCCTTTTCGGCCACTTATTTATGCCCCGGGTTGAGAGAGGGAAGCCCTTATCCGGCGGAATCGCCTGGATCTCGAGAGCCGGCAAGAAGGAAGCCTATCTGGAGGGAGAGCTCCGCGGCAAGTGGGAGGAATGGAGAGCGATCGGTCTTTGGATTGTCGAGGAGAACCGCAGCCGTTTACGCCCAGCGCCAAGCCCGATGGCTGCGGCAACGATTGGAGCAGCGTGGCCCCGGAAGACGATAGGTGAAGATTGCCATCACCGGATCCTCGCCTCGGGCTTGCTGGCTCATCAGGCGCCGTTGGCGCAGATTTTCTTCGTCGCCAGACGCTTCGCCAGAGAGAGGAGGAGACCCGCCTGGGAGTTCGAAGTGCGACGGACATCATGAGGCTGCGCCCGGGCCTCAACTTCAACTTCACTGTCTTGGAACTGGATGCGATGCTCAAGGAACTGTTCAAGCACGACCCTCAACATCCCAAATGGTTCAGGTTGCCGAAGGGTGTCGCTCATGTGCAGTAACAACTCCTCGCTTCGACCGCATCCGCGTAATGATGCCGCCATGCGGCGATTCGCATGGAATTGTCCCAACTTGGCAAGAGCCTGCAGACGACATCGTGCAGGAGTTCTTTGACGGCTTGGTGGAAGTGGCGGTCCGCTCCGACGAACAAAAGAGCCTCACCCGCGACACCCCTGATGCGGAGATGCAGCGCATCGCCACTAGGGCAGAAGAGGCGGCGGCAGCCGCTGCCGCAGGCGAGTTTGGATTCACAGTGGAGGAGGCAGAGGCAGCAGAGGCGGCAAGTCTTGCCGAGCGAGAGTGGCTTGCCGGCGAGGGAGAGCCTGCCGGCGTGGGAGAGCTTGCCGAGCCTGAAGCCGAGTCGAGCGAGCCCGCCGAGGGGGCGAGCGGCTCGTCGAAGTCCGACTCCTCTTCCTCCTGTTGTTCCGCCGCCGGTTTTTCTTTGCCGGGGCAGCATCCTCGCTATCATATCCTCCCGCTTCTGTATTCTCTCCGGGGAGTTTCCTCCCTTCCTCAGCACGTGCACACCTGTCGCCAAGGGCATATAGCTCACTGACGTTTCTGATCTTGCACATCGCCATCTCCTCCCGCATCCTGCGGTTTCGCACGTTCTGATGGAACGCGCTGATGACCGCAGCAGGATGGACATCTGGGATGTTGTCGCAGTACACGGCTGAATCTCGAATGAACTTGCGCGAGGACTCTCCTTCCTTCAGGCGAAGCGATGAAGGTCGCTCTCTTGGCCATGAGGCTTGTGGCCGCCTGTAAAGGCGCCGACAAACTGATGGCATAGATCTGCCCAGGAGGATATGGAGTTTTCCGGCAAGTGCATGAGCCAGGACCTGACATTGGGCTTGAGCACCAGCGGGAAGTAGTTGGCAAGGATCTTGTCGTCCCGCCCCGGAGCCTGCACCGCGATGGTGTAGATGCTGAGGAACTCCGACGGATGCGACTTGCCGTCGTACTTCTCTGATGCGTCGGCAGAAATTCTTCGTCTTTGGGCCACTCGACTTGCCGTAGCTCACGAGTGAACGCAGGGCAACCTACGCGTCAGACGGCAAGTCGCTGGTTCCTCGGCGCATGCATGTCGACGATGGGCCCAGCGCTGGTCCGATTGACGCCGCGCTTCTCTTGGCGCTCGATGCGGTACGAAGGCGTCTTCTTGGTGTCGCTTCGTGAAGAACATGGCGCTGATCGCGGCGAGCTCGTGGATCGGCGATGCGGTGGAGTCGCTGTCGAGGTGGATCCGGCGAGTCGGCGATCTCGACCTTCGGGCGAGAGTGCACGGTGGTTGCACCCCACGGTCTTGTCGCCATCGGCTCGTGCACGCAGTCTTGCGCGCTTCGATGTACTCGGCTGCCGTGGAGTGTCGCCGTTGGCGAAGCCGATGAGACTCTGAATGGTGGCCCTCCATTCGTCGATCTTGTCGGCCGTTGGAGGGTAATCCAGGAGCAGTTGAGCTCGTGCCAAAGCTTCTGTTGGAGTCTTCGGTGGCGGCGGCGAACGGTGCGAGGAGCGGGATATGCTCGGACTTCCAACTGGGTTGGAAGGAGCAGTATCCCGTCCAGGCGACCGTGTCTTGCTCGTGTCAGCATGTTGGCGTGCATGCTGGTCTTGAGCACCCCGGGATCCATCGGCTCAATCTTGGTCCAACGAACATATGGTACCGCGAGTACCATGACGCTGTCGGTCCCGTGCCTCCTGGGATGGGCGCGGTGCATGCACGGACGCCGAGGTCTGCGCCGCCTTGTCCTTGGACCTGGCAGCACCGTGAGCTCCCTCGCCGACGCCCGTTCTTCCGCCGGCGTCTACACCACCACCTGTTTGCTCCAGTGGTGGTGGGTTTGACGCGGACGGAGCAGCCACCTCTGAAGCCTTCTTCTTCGGTGGCATGTCGATGAAGAAGATGAAGGTCTAGCTCGCGTGAACGCCGGATCAGGTTCACACAATCTCAACGCCCCCTACCTGGCGCGCCAAAGATGCCGGGGAAAACGGACACCTATGGGGCCGGCGGACCGGGCCCCTTTCGGTTCGGTGGGGGGCGGAGATCGCACGAAGAGCAGATCGAGGCGAAGCACACGAGCGATTTACCCAGCTTCGGAGCTCTCCGGAGAGATAATACTCCTACTGCTGCATTTCTGGTTGTGTTGAGTTCTTGCTCGGGAGCGCTGAGTGCTACAGTACACACTAGCTGCTAACGAGACTGAGCGTGAGCGTTTTCTGGTTTCGAACCCTCCTCTACGTTGCGCATGGGCCCCCTTTTATATGCTCAAGGGGTCACCGACAGGTGGCAACGCAGGCAAGGGTAAAAATGGAAAAAGTGTTGCGGTTGGTACAACTACTTGTACAGTGTATCATACCTAACCCAGACAGCAGGGGACAAAAGCATTAAATGCCCGTCTGTGTCGCCCAAACAGTGCAAAAAGGGACTGTCAGGGGCGCCACCGCTTGCCACAATGGCGATCTTGTCATCTCTGCTTGCCACCGCGCACCCCTGGCTGCACAGCCTCTTTCCACGTGCGCCTAGAAAAGTCCCAGGGCGACACGTTGGTGGATGTGCTAGAGCGCGGGTACAGGGTGGTAGCTTGCCGTGGCAAGCGTCTTGCCGCGGTCATTGTCTTGTCGCGTCCGGAGGCTTGTCGCTTCACTGGGCCTTGCCGGGACGCGTGGCGCGTCGCGGCAAGTTCCTTGAGATGCCTTGGTTGGCCTTCCCGGAAAGCTCCTCTTACCGGGGCCTTGTCTCCTTGGCTTGAACACTTTGTTCTTGAATGGCTCCAAAAGGAACCACGGAGGACTTTGGCGGTCACCCGGCAAGCCCTGCCGCGGGGTGCTGCGACTGGCCATGCACAAGTTCGGGATACTAGGGTACCCCTACATTAGTACACTGACACTATGGTATGATTGTTGTAACGGTTGTTGTCCTACGGACTAAAACCCTCTGGTTTATATAGACACCGGGGAGGGCTAGGGTTACACAGAGTCGGTTACAATGGTAGGAGATCTACATATCCGTATCGCCAAGCTTGCCTTCCACGCCAAGGAAAATCCCATCCGGACACGGGACGAAGTCTTCGATCTTGTATCTTCATAGTCTTGGAGTCCGCCGACGATGATAGTCCGGCTGTCTCGACACCCCTAGTCCAGACTCCTCAAGAGCCCTCGAACCAGGCTTCAATGACGATGAGTCCGGCGCGCATATTGTTCGGCATTGCAAGGCGGGTTCCTCCTCCGAATAATTCATAGAAGATTGTGAACACCAGGATAGTGTCTGGCTCTGCAAAATAATTTCCACATTTCCCCATAGAGAGAATATTATGTACACAAGTTCAATCTGCTGACGTATTTTATAGTATGACGTCACACCACTACCAAGCCTTTACTTGAATCGTTTTTTATTATACCACCTCAGCGCGTTTAGCGAAGCGGTTTCCTTGGCACGTCTTGTCGAAGCAGATATTGTGTTCCCCTTATTCCAGGATTCTCATCAATACGAACGTGGGTAACCCAACCGCGCCATTGATGGTGGCGCTTGGGAGATAAGCGAGTTTTACCAGGCCGGTGGGGACGCATAGTCTTCGTCCGCCCATACATAAGGGGATAAGGATCCACCCTTTTTACCTACGCCTTCTTCCTCCTTTGATTATCCATCTCCGCGCACTCGAGCTCCAGCGCCCAAGCCTGCACATCTCGTCTCAACCTTCTCCAATCATGTCCGGAGCGGGAGGCAAGTGGATGGCCTCGTCCGTTACGGAGGAGCACATCGCAAAACTGCGCAGCGCCGGATACCTTTCCGGCGACATCGCGCGTCGACTGCCCGACAAGGGGCAACTCATCCCCACCCCCAGGCCCAATGAGAGGGTCCTATTCCTTCCGCACTTCCTCCGCGGACTGGGCTTCCCGTTGCATCCCTTTGTTTGGGGGCTCATGTACTATTACGGCCTGGATTTCCACGATCTGGCGCCAAACTTCATCCTCAACATCTCGGCGTTTATCGTCGTGTGCGAGTGTAACGCCCCGAGACCGGCAATCCAGAAGACTTCCATATTTTGTGACCTCCGTGTGTTTCAGTTGTGCTTGCTCTTTTTTTTTCATTGCATCATGTCATCATGCCATCATGTCATTAATCTTTGCATCGCAACTCAAATAAATAAATTGCATAGATCGTTGATCTATTTAAATCGAGGGATATTCACATGGTGATTTCTCTTTAAAACATATTCAAAGTCTCCTACTATTATTAGGGAGCTATAATAAATATTTCATTATTTGGAATTGATCATAACACACTTGCAAAATTCCCATGCCTTTTCTACATTTTTATCGAGGCTCCTCCTAAAGTCTCAACATTTTTGGACCTTCCTTTTATCAAGTCCTAGTTCAAACCCATTTGAATTAAATTCAAATGAGTTCGAATTTACATCTTTCAATCATGGCCTTTTCTATTTTCTCGGAACAAGCATATTTTTATAAGTCCGAGAAAAATACCCTCCTGCTCAAGCTCCACCCCTAACCTCTCTTTCTTTTCTTTCTTATCTCTGTTTTGTTTTTATTTATTTATTTTTAGAGTGTGAGAGAGCCCATCAGCCAGGCCGGCCTGCTTCCCCGCAGTCGTTTCGGCCCAAGGCCCAGCCGCACCTCTAACCCTAGCCCGATCGATTCCACCTCTGGACCCTCGTCTCCCTCTCCTCGATCCCCTCCGCCGCCAACCACGCGCAGCCCTCGACCTCCCCTCGCTCCTGCATCCGCGCGCCTCCAGTGCGAGACCCGCCGCTCCGCCATCGCCGAAGAAGAGAACCAGGCTGGAGCCCCGTCGGCCTCCTCGCCGCCGTCGCGCCCCCTTCCATCAGCAGCCGCGCCGTCGTCCCGTCGCCTCTGCCTCCTCTTCATCGCCCGTCGCGCCATCTTCTGCGTCATCGCCTCGCCATGTCACCTCGCCCGCGCCATCACTTCTCCACCTCTCCTGGAGCTCCGTCCGCCGGCCACTGGAGCCGCTGCTAGCTGCCGCCCCGCGCTCCTCGCTCCCCTTGCTAGCTAGGAGCTCGTCCCCGAGCTCGGCCAACTCCGGCGGCCCCGGCGCCCGCGCCAAGCTGCTGTCAGGTCCCGCGTCGCCATCCAAGACCCCGCCGCTCCCCTCGGCCTCCTGCAGCAGCCTGTTTCGGTCCATCCCCATGGCTTGAGGGGCACGAGCCTCTATCTGCTGCTCTCGCCCTGAGCCCCCTGCATCCGCCATCTCTAGTCACTCCCGCCTGCAACTCCTTCTCCATGCCTCGGTCACGAACCTCCAAGACCACCACAGCAACGGTGCATCACGAGGTTGCTGCACTGGACGCCAAGTACCACGACCATCGTGTTCCGTTTCTTCACTGTCAAGGCCGAGAGGACGCCAAGTACCATCACGACGAGGACCGCCAAGTTCGTCTACCACCATCAAGTGAACGACTACCATCACCACAAGACCCAAACGACTACAGAGACATGAACATCTACGAATCGTGTACAACTACCGTCGCCAAGATCGTGAGTACCTCTACTGTTGCGGTGAATGACTACTTCGACGACGTCCGTGAACCACTACTTCCACTACCGCCGCGAGAACGACTACTTCCTCTTCATTGCACCGAACTTGTTTCGCCCCGAAAATGCACGCTTCGAAGGTATCCGCCGAGATGCCCTTCCGAGAACGACTGTTTACGATGCATGAGATGCTCGTGTTTGCACCGTGCCCAAGTTGTCATTGCACGTTCCTCCTCGTTTGCCATGCCGTCAACCCGTGGGAACCCGGTAACCGGGATCACCCCACCATCTTTTGCATGTTCCGCACATCCACACACTTGCTCTTTTGCACCGGTATCTCAATGAGTTGTCGGATCATCGAATGTTGCTGTGGCACCATTTCCGTTGTCATTGTCGTGGCACCCCTTTCGTTCCGCCACGGTGACAAATGCTCATAATCATCTTCATGTCAACATTTTCATAAAATTGCTTAAGACTTTCATATGTCATCCGCATCATGTTAACAACATTTAAATGGTTAAAATTGTGTTTGCATTATATTGCTAAATGACATATGGGGATTTTCCGGAATTATCGTTTGTTGTTTCCGGCCTCACTTAAACTTGCCTAGATAGTTAGTTTATTTATGCTTCACCTCTTGCCATGTTTATAACAACGTGTAATATTGTTGTGTTCCTAAATGAGAGACAACTAAATAATTGATGTGGTGTTTCGTCAATATGCATATTGAGCTCCACTTAATTTGTAGTGTTGTTTGTTGCACTTTGCCATGCCTATTTAAACCGGACATGCATCATACTTGATTGTGCATCATGCCATGCTTATGTGATGGTTGTTTACCATGTTGTTTGTTTCTTTCCGGTGTTGCTTCTTAGTTCCGGTAATGTTGCGATTGTGAGGATTCGTTCAACTACTCCCGTCCGTCTTCTTCATGGACTCGTTCTTCTTCCTTGCGGGATTTCAGGCAAGATGACCGTCACCCTAGATCTCACTACTATCATTGCTATGCTAGTTGCTTCATTCTATCGCTTTGCCGCGCTACCTATCTTTTGCTCTTCAAGCCTCCCAAATTGCCATGTAAGCCTCTAACCTTTGTCACCCTTCCTAGCGAACCGTTGATTGGCTATGTTACCGCTTTGCTCAGCCCTTCTTGTAGCGTTGGTAGTTGCAGGTGAAGTTGAAGATTGCCCCATGGTGGACAGGATTATGTTGGGATATCACAATATCTCTTATTTAATTAATGCATCTATATACTTGGTAAAGGGTGGAAGGCTCGGCCTTATGCCTGGTGTTTTGTTCAACTCTTTCCACCCTAGTTTCCGTCATACCGGTGTTATGTTCCCGGATTTTGCGTTCCTTACGCGGTTGGGTGATTTATGGGACCCCCTTGACAGTTCGCTTTGAATAAAACTCTTCCAGCAAGGCCCAATCTTGGTTTTACCATTTGCCTCACCACCACCTACACCTTTCCCTTGGGTCGGCCAACCCGAGGGTCATCTTTATTTTAGCCCCGGGCGGTGCTTCTCTAAGTGCTGGTCGAAACCGAGCGATGTCCGGCGCCCCCTGGGCAACCAGGGTCTATGCCAACCCGACGTCTTGCTCATCTGGTGTGCCCTGAGAACGAGATATGTGCAGCTCCTATCGGGATTTGTCGGCACAGCGGGCGGTCTTGCTGGTCTTGTTTTACCATTGTCGAAATGTCTTGTAAACCGGGATTCCGAGACTGATCTGTTCTTCCTGGGAGAAGGAATATCCTTCGTTGATCGCGAGAGCTTATCATGGGCTAAGTTGGGACACCCCTGCAGGGGTATAAACTTTCGAGAGCCGTGCCCGCGGTTATGTGGCAGATGGGAATTTGTTAATGTCCGGTTGTAGATAACTTTACACCAGATCCAAATTAAAACGCATCAACCGTGTGTGTAGCCGTGATGGTCTCTTCTCGGCGGAGTCTGGGAAGTGAACACGGTTTTGGGTTATGCTTGACGTAAGTAGGAGTTCAGGATCACCTCTTGATCATTGCTAGCTTCACGACCATTCCTTTGCGTCTCTTCTCGCTCTCATTTGCGTGTGTTAGCCACCATATCATGCTTAGTCGCTGCTGCAACCTCACCACTTTACCCTTTTCCTTACCCATTAAGCTTTGCTAGTCTTGATACCCATGGTAATGGGATTGCTGAGTCCTCGTGGCTCACAGATTACTACAACAACAGTTGCAGGTACAGGTTAGGCGATGATCATGACGCGGGAGCGATGATTGCTTGTTTTGGAGTTCTTCTTCTGCTTGTTCTTCGATCACGGGATAGGTTCCAGGTCGGTAGCCTGGGCTAGCAGGGTGGATGTCATTTGAGTTTCCTGTTTGTGTTTCATCTGTAGTCGGATGGTGCTCTTATGTAAGATGATGTTGTATTCATGTGGCATTGTATGCCTCTTGTATGTATCCCCATCTATTATGTAATGTTGATGTAATGATATCCACCTTGCAAAAGCGTCTTCAAGATGCGCTTCTATCCTTGGTGGGACCTTCGAGTTCCTTCAGGATAGGGTCACATCTTGGGCGTGACAAGTTGGTAATCAGAGCCTCGACCGACCATAGGAGATATATATATATATATACACATCGGAGAGTAGGATTCTTTTTACTCCTCAGCCCCCTTCGTCGCTTTGGTGAGGACTCCTGACGTAGATGTTTTGTCTTTCCTCTCCTCAAATTTCGCAAAAAAATTTAGGATCACGCGGGTATCTTGGGATCGTTCCGATATTCTTATGACGAGAACATTGTTCTTGGTGCCTCCTGACATTTAGGGGTTGTGGCAGTGTCCCGGGGAGTTGAGCTCCGAGGTGTTGTCGTCATAATTTTATCTTTGCAGTTCTGGAATACCTGAGTTTTTGCCGACATCGAAAATCTCTTTTATGCAGTTGTTGGTGAGATAACCTCGACGCCACCCAGTACTGGGGAGTTCGGGAGTATTGCCATAGCTTGTATAACGGATGCTTTTCGAAGGTTGAGGTACACGTTTTCCGGAGTTTTTTTGGTTATGTGTTGACGGATGGATACAGCTGGATGTAGGGATTGTTAGTTTGGGTGAGATATATTGCTTCCCCTGTATCCCCAACACCAGATTGCATAACCAGAAAGTTTCGGGGGTTTATAGGTGGGAATTCAAGTAGCTCCTAGAATATCTTTCCGACAGATGCATGATACGGGATTGGGTAAACCTCTATCATTTGTATTTGTTCCGGCTTATTCTGCAAGCCAAATCCTTTGTTTTGTTTTATTTGTGGTATTCAAGTTGCTTCGAAGTCAAATGTTGAATCCATACCTTTCCTAAACGGTTTTCTCATATTGCTATGTGAATACTAATCCTTTTTGATCACTGAGGTTGTCATGTTAATTCTTTTCCAACCGGTGCGCTTCTCTTCGAGATGATCCCATCATTCTCCCCATCCGCAAGATCAATTCTAAGTTTTCTCAACGGTGTTTGTTTCATTCATCCCAAGTTGTCTTTGTTTTCCCGCCCTCCCACCCTTTTTATTCAAGGACTCATATTTCGTAATCGGGTATCCATTTTATTTGTGGGAAGTCTCTTCATTCTTTTCTTCCAATGTTCTGATCCGGTGATTTCCCATGGAGATGCTCAACAGTTTCAAGTTCATCATCCTTCATTGTTGTTTCTTCTCTGGTGGATCCAATTCAAGCTTTCAATAATCATCATATTCCTTTCCTCGTTTCTAATGCTTTCTCATGCCGATGCACCTCTTAATCATTCACTTCTTCCTATTCATTTGTTCTAGAGTGTTGAGGATATCTCACAATACTTGTGTTTCCATTCTCAATCCGTTCAATATATTTCGGGGTTTTTATCTCATTCAAGCCATTTAATTCAACCGGTGCAATCTTTATTTCAAGCAATCCTTCAACGATGTTTCTTTCGAGTGGGCCCTAACCCACAGGTCTTTTCCCAGGATCTTACCTGACTCTTCTAATTCTCCCGGAGCTATTCTCAAATTCTTTTTGAAGTTTGACGTAAGAATGAATTTCATCAGTCATATGTTTTTCAAGATCGCTTTCAAATTCTTTTCATCTTTGGTTAAAACTGTCACAGCCCTAGAATAATGTTTGTAAATAGTGGCTTTGCCACCCATGCATCATGTCTAGATTTCTGAAAATTGAATTGAGGAATTTTGAAAGCCTCAAAAACTTAATTAAAAGTAGGGCAAAGAACCCTAGAAATCTCATTCTTTGTTCCAAGATGTCCTTTTGCAATGTTTGAGAATTTTGGCAAGAGCTATATATCAAACCAAAATTTAGGAACATTTTGAAGGAATTATTTTTGGGCATTTGAATTAAATCAATAATTATTTGAATTGGATTTATATCTACTATCAAATAAATATAGGTCCAATAATTCTGAAATATTTTGTGGAGCATTGTTTTAATTCTTTTAGCTCCTAAAAATATTGTCAGAAGCAAAATAAATTGGATTGGTTTCAAAACCAAATTCAAAACAAACCTGCAAAATAGAAAAACATTAATAAACAGAAAACAGAAGCGAGGGAGAACTTACCTGTAACTTACCTGGGCAGCCCACCTACCAGTGCGGCCCAGCACCGCAACAGACCGGCCCAGCCCACCACCGCCTTCGTCCTCCTGGCGCCAGTCGGCCAGGCGTGTGGCCGACGCGCGCGCGCGGGCAGAGCGCCACGCCACCAGCTCGCCTGCCTGCCTCCCTTGCCACCGCGGCGCCCGCGTCTTCTCCTCAGCGCCGCCCGACCCCTGGGCCCCTCTCATTCTTCTGTGCTCCTCCCCTCCTCTGTTTCCTCTCTCCCTTGAGCGGCGAACGCCATCGTCGCGCCGTTAAATCACCGCCAGCAACCGCAGCCATCCAAGCCTCTCCGACCGTCCTCGAGCTCCGCCGGTCCTCCCTCGTCCTCCTCGTCGTCTCACGCGACCAGAAGAGCCCCGGAGCGCCGCCTCCGACGTTTTCCCCTTCCTCGGCCACCGAGGACCGCTGCCGTTGATTTGCCGCCGTCTCCGCCTCCCCGAGCTCGCTAAGACCAACTCCGACCCCGCTGTGAGCTCCTCTTCCTCCTCCCCCTTTCCGTTCTCGCTCTCGAGCACCACAGCAACAGCACCGAACTCGGCCGCACCCGCCGCCGCCACCGCACGTCGCCGTCGTGGCCACAGCCACGTTGGCTCGACTCCGAGCACACCACCGTCCTCACCGCACCCGCAGGAGCCCATAACCCCACTCCACGCACCTCGTCGTGCCCCCTAGCGCCATGTTCGACCTCGGCCGAACTCCGGTGACCGCCTAGGTCGTCGCCGGCGCCAACTCCGCCACCCGACCCCAGCGGCTCCGCCAAGAGCGCGGCTCGTCCCAGCTCCACTTCAATGCCTTCGCGTCCCATTTGGTGGCGGGCAGCTAAACCACTTTCCGCGCGTTTGGTGCGTCGCCCGGCTAAGCGCCATGAGTTGACCCGTCGACCCGTGACCATTGACTTGCGGGCGGGTTGACCCCACAGGTCACGGCGTGTGGGCCCTCGGGCCACTAATTAAACCGAAATTAGCAATAGTTTAGCGCTAACTAAATTTAGTTTAGTTAACCAGCGACACATGGGGCCCGATGGTCAGTTTGACCTGGGCCACCCGTTGACCTGCTGACCTCAGCCTTCGTCATCTTGTGCGATGAAATCTTTTTCGGATTTATTTTTATTCAGAATTCGAAAATGATTTAAACTTCAAAATTCATAGAAATTCAACCGTAGCTCAGATTGAAATAATTTATATATGAAAAATTATCAGAAAAATCCAATCTATCCATCTGTACCATTTTCATGCATGTTAGAACAACTTATAGCTGCTGTTTAGCACAAATCATATAATGGCATTTAAATATCCACTTATGGAGTTTGAATTTGAATCTGGATTCAAACCAACTTCATTTAATATGGTTGCTAGTTGCATTAGCTCAATCAACAGCATATTGCCATGACATTATCATGCATCATATTTGTTGCATTGCATTGATTGTGCTCCTCTTTGTTTGCGGTAATTGTCCCTCTCGATAGGCGTGGTTTCGACGATGAGATCATTGACAGCGATGAAGAGCTATATTATCTTGGAAGTGCCGGGCAAGCAAAACCCCTTGTTCATTCGATACAATCCCACTCTCTCGCTCCTGCTCTCTTTTCTGCATTAGGACAACAACGACATATCTGTTACTTGCTGGGGTTAGTTGAACCCTTTATCCTCTGCATGACTGTCATTCCACAGTAAATAGATGAAACCCACTAGCATGAGTAGGAGTTGTTTGAGCCCTGATGTGCCTACTCATTCATGCTTGTTTGTCATGCCTGCTATTGCTTAGAGTTGTGTCAGGTCTGATTCATCGGGAATGAATCGGAGGTGTGTGGACATGTCCTACTGTTGAGAGCTAAATGTGTGAACACGATTTGGTGAAGGTAGCGGTGAGAGGCCATGTAGGAGTACATGGTGGGTTGTCTCATTGCAGCCGTCCTCAGGAACTGAGTTCTGTGTTTGTGATCCAAGACCAGTTACTACCACACATTGGGTTCGTAACTTTCGACCCTCTCGGCTTCTTAATCACCCTTGTTCTCTGTCCGGGAGTTGCAACTAGTTTACGGTGTTTGTAGGTAGTGCTAGTAGTCTACCAAGTGGCACCCGTGCAGGTGGGCTTGGGACAGACTAGGCACCATGTACGGTGTACCAAGCATAGATCCACCCGTCGAGGTGGGCTTGGGAACCCTGCTCACATCGTTTGGGGCCGTGGCGACACCCGGCGGATCTCCTTGCGGATGGAACCCAAATAGGCGATAAACACTGGACGAGAGACTTGAGTGTTTAGGTAGGCGTGGCCGACTCCTCGCCCGCTTCCGCTTGAAGGTTGCCGAGGTACATGGCGTGTCTGAGGGCTATAAGTGGCGAGGCGTGTGTGAAGAAGTACACCCTGCATGGTTATCATTATCTATTGAATAGCGGTTCCTCGGATATGGAAACTTGGACCCCTTATGCAGTTCATAGACAAGTGAAAGTGGATACTTTAAAATCGCAAGATAAGCGTGAGTGCTATGGATGGCGTTCTCGTGGGGAGGCAGGAGCGGATCCATAGTGGTGTATTGATATGGTGAATATGTGGACTCGTGTGCCACCTCAAGAGTTACTTGCGATCGTAATTTAGGATAGCCACCGAGTCAAAGCTGGCTTCTTGCGCTTAAACCCCACCATCCCTTTATTGATAATGATGCATATGTAGTTAGTTACGATGTAAGTCTTGCTGGGTACATTTGTACTCACGTTTGCCTATTTTATGTTTTTGCGAGAGAGACTTGGTCTCACTAGTAGTTCCGTGGACTTGACGTTTAGCTTGTTACCTCAGCTACGATCTTGAGCCCTCGGCGAGATCTAGTAGTTAGTCGGGCTTCTCGCGTTTTCATTTATAGTTATGCGTACTCGGACATGTTAAGCTTCGCTTGTGCTTGACTTGTATGCTCACGAATGTTGGGTCGAGAGACCCATGTTTGTAATATCTCGCTCCTCGGGCCTAATGAATCAATACTTGAGTCGTAGAGTCATGTTGTGATGCCATGTTGTATTTGCACATATCGAGCATATTGTGTGTATGTTATTGAAATGCTTGGTATGTGTGGGATCGACTATCTAGTTGTTTATCTTTAGTAGCCTCTCTTACGGAAATGTCTCCTAGTGTTTCCTTTGAGCCATGGTAGCTTGCTCTTTGCTCCGGAACACTTAGGCTGGCGGCATGTGTCCTTCTTCGTTCTGTATACATCGCCGGGAAATGTCACGCGATGAATACCGAGTCTGTTAGCCGCTACAGCCCGGTTCACGGAGTCTGCTAGCCAGTGCTACTGACTGAATTCACTCGCGATGACCGACACGTTCGATCTTTGGGTCATGGATGCTGTCCTGTAAGTTTGTGCCACTTTGGGTTTCGACTAGCCATGTCAGCCGGGCTCCTTATCATATGGATGCTAGCGACACTATCATATCGTGTGCCAAAAGGCATAAGCGGTCCCGGCAAAGGTAAGGCGACACCGTGGGAATACCATGCGTGAGGCGCAAAGTGATATGAGGTGTTACATGCTAGATCGATGTGGCATTGAGTCGGGGTCCTGACAGCTTTGGTATCAGAGCTTGACTGCCTGTAGGATTACCAAGCCAAACTGGTCGAAGTTGAGTCTAGAAATGCTTTAGTTATATGTAAGGGAATTGATTGTGGGATGGAACGTAAGGCTCTTTTACTCCTTATACCTCATGGCCTTCTGATCTGAGTCAACCTCTTCTCTTCTATGGGGATTAAGAACTAGGCCTTCTCATCTATCTATCAGGATGACGTGTTACTAATCCATAGACTTATAGAATTGTTAGTTTCAAATCTCAGTTCAGTTTTACTACTTCCGTATGTTCATAGCTGGTCTCAGAACCTTGATATTGTGCTTCGAAGTGGCTATGCCACCATTTTTGTAGTATGTCCCCAAACTTTTGAGCATTTACAGCCGTTATGCTGTCCGAGTCATCCCAGGTTTCTAAATAGTCTGAAGCATTTGCAAAATTCTTTCCCTCTGGTCTTGATGTTCCTTTGGGTCAGGTTAATCACACTAATTACGGAGTTGAGGTATTCTATTGCCTCGACATATATGTTGGAATTATTATTATGACCCTAGGTGTCTTAGGGGATCATCTAGTAATCTAGCCATGATTTGTGTTCCCCGTGTGATGATTCTGGCCATCATTCTCGAAAGCATCCCGTGATGTTATTAGTTAGTAGGTATTCCATTCCTGGGTTTTGAACCCGATATTCACCCTACTCAATTCATGTTGATAGTGTTTGCTCGTTCCTTTAGGTTATTAGTAACCTTTGCATAGTCCTCGAGGTTCGTGGTGTTACCTTCTTCCAAGTACCATGAGCTGTTTATGGCAGAAGTTCCTCGCTGAACCAAAAGATCACAACCAGAGTGCTCTTGACGAGTTCTCCATTTTATATTGTGACTCTGCCAGTTCTACCTTTCCGCATGGATTATCCGAAAGCAAATTTGTTGAACTTAGTTCGACATACTAATCTATGCGTCCACAACTCAGAAAATTATATGTTCCTTGAGTTGTCCCCCTTTAGTTGTATTCCGACCTTAGCCTATCAATTGATAGTCAAGAGTATGTGTGCATTCGTTCATTGGTGCCTATTATTCTTGTGGTCCGTCAAGCCATTCTATTCGGAGTGACTAGGAGAAACAAACTCCAGTACCTCATCCATATCTAGGATTGGGTCAAAGCAATTGTACTTCGCAGATCAAAATGCTAATCCAGCTTTTGTTCTGTTCTACCTTGGAGTGTTACCATCTTTATGTCCAAACTGTCATGAGAATTGCACTACCTTTTATGAATTCTTGATGCGATAATACTTCTTGCCATCATTGTTCATTCCTCGGTTCTGTGTTATTGTAACGGAATGCCGACAAGTGAGTCATGATGTGTGAAATCAATACTCCTAGCAACTCCGTTGCTTGGTAGTTAATGGACTATATTCTCATTCTTAGCGTGTTGGTTGTTAAATCATCATCCTAAGATTGATCGTGCTACCTAGTCCTTATTTCTGTTGCACTCCTTGATCAATGAGTTAGGATTTTGTTAAACCCTTGCTCTATTGATCATATCGTCTTGCCCTGAAAAGCAAGATTGTTCTCGAGCTTAGTAACATATCGGTGGTTCGTGATTCTCCGAATATCTTCTCGGAGGTATCACCAGGTTGTCACCTGACCGCTATGCTGAGTTCGTGATCAAGTTGGTTTCGTATAAACCACCCCTTCTCCAAGAATCTGTGTTGCATACCCCTGAGCTAGTTGGTTAAGCTAAACAACAACTTGGAGAGTTGGAAGATAAAAGCTTGTCCGACTTAGCTCATGTTAAGGGATATCTTTTTGTGTGCGTGTGTTGAAGAAAGATGATATCTTCGTCAATTGATCCTCGAGGCCAGTTGCTGGAGCTGTTGTCTTGCGAAAAACTTTGATTTGAGTGTGGGCTATTCTCAAATCAAATCAGAACCAACAATGTTCGTAATGTTGTCTTACTCGTGGATTTTCCTCGAGCATACACCATTATATCTTTTAGGTCTGACCAATGCTATCACTTGTTCACATAATTATGGAATCCCATCTTCATGGGAATCTTGATGAGTTGTTGTTGAGCCCATCAGCAGCATTTTGTCTCCCCCATGAGTCATGTTGAACATTAAGCTAGTGTTGGAAACTTTTTAAAGCATTTGTTCATGTTAGCTCATGAAGCATATGTTCGGATGTAAGAAGTGACTTCCTCTAGTTCATGTGCATTTGATGCAAGTTGCCGCCGTGGATTCGAGAAAGTCAATGTTGCTTCCTTTGGAATCATCCCAAATCAGTCATGCATACGTGCGAAGTATTCTATGGTTCGAAGACTTGCAGCCTTCATTCTATATGTATTCCTAGCACACCAAGCCACTGATTGATTTGTTCAAGGAGAAGAAGCTCCTTCTTATGAGTATACCCTATGCAAGGACTTCGATATCCTCGTTGATGGTTCCCCTCCTGAAACTCGGTAGTGTTTTATTATAAGACTACCATTTGGTCATGCTTGTCTGGGACAGTGTGTTCACATGTTTGTAGCAAAACCAGCTCATGTTTTGGAGCTTACTACCATAGTCCATTTCCAGAGAATCTCACAACGTCATCTCGTTGATTTGTGTTGCAAACTTTCATCTTTCTAGACTTGATGAGTCTGGAATGTCCTGACCCTAACCAGATCTGAATCTCAGGCAGATATGATGGTTGGAATGTTTCCCAAGAATTATATTATTGTTCTCTCTGTAACCCGGTAAAATGGATGTCGTGGCCAACACACCCAGCCGGAAGACCTGTTATTGTAATGTCTTGATGGAAGAAGTTGGTCACCTCTCCATTAGGACTTCGTAGGATTTACTCCCTAGTTGTGCCTTATGATTTTTGTGTTTCCGAAGTCCGACCTTTACTTGATGATTTAGATGCCAGACCATCTCAATGAATGGGATACGCTAGTACATCAAGGAGAACATTAGAAGCGGAGTGCTAAGTGTCTCTCGGTCAATCATCCAGATTTTGTCCCCTTGGTTTCACTAAGGTGAAATCTGAGAAAGTATTATCTTCCTTTGCATCTGCATTGTCCATCGCTATTCATGATGGTAGTATGTTGTGTTGTCAGCACCCTTGACACGGATGTTGGTAAAACCTTGATGAATATGGAAATGCTCAAGTTCTTGAGAGCACGCTCAAGATCTAGGCTTCATCGCCGGCACTAACTGGGATTCCTCTCAGTTTCCTCGGTTATGCTATAACCAATCCAACAGTGGATTCACTCTCTACTGTTGAGCTTCTCCCCAGTTACTAAAATCATTCCTTGTGTTGTCTTTAACAAGGTAGTCCACATCATCCATTCTGGCCCGAGAATGTCTTTCTTTCGGACTCCTTCAAATGATCGATTGTGATTTGCCTTTGGCTGGTATAAAGAGTTTCAATGATCTTTAAATCAAATGTAATTCTTTTTGCCACTCAAGGTAATAATTCTACGACTCACCCTCCTCCAAGATGTCTCATTATGGTATCATGGCAACTCAAACTCTCGCTACGTTGACAACCGTTCACCACCTCTTAGGTGTGGAATCGTTGTCTACCTAGTGAACCCTCGTCATTTGTTCCACTTCATTCCTCTAGACGTATGCTTTGTATCTCAGCTTGAGAGATGTTTTTATGACTCACCCCGTGAGCTGATCCTAAGTTGTTTGATCTTCGGGAAGATCGATCCCTCTAGAGTTTCTTTCCCTCTCGTTGTCATGTTGATTGTAGTTCCCAGAGCAAGACCTCGAGACAAAGATGGTGATCGAATCAACGTTCATTTGAAGTGCACCCTGGATCGTAAAGATTGTGTTCGTTTGCGTTCCCCCTTAGCCTTACCCTACACGAATCTCGAGGCGAGATTCTTGTTTAGTGAGGGTGAGTTGTCACAGCCCTAGAATAATGTTTGTAAATAGTGGCTTTGCCACCCATGCATCATGTCTAGATTTACGAAACTTGAATTGAGGAATTTTGAAAGCCTCAAAAACTTAATTAAAAGTAGGGCAAAGAACCCTAGAAATCTCATTCTTTGTTCCAAGATGTCCTTTTGCAATGTTTGAGAATTTTGGCAAGAGCTATATATCAAACCAAAATTTAGGAACATTTTGAAGGAATTATTTTTGGGCATTTGAATTAAATCAATAATTATTTGAATTGGATTTATATCTACTATCAAATAAATATAGGTCCAATAATTCTGAAATATTTTGTGGAGCATTGTTTTAATTCTTTTAGCTCCTAAAAATATTGTCAGAAGCAAAATAAATTGGATTGGTTTCAAAACCAAATTCAAAACAAACCTGCAAAATAGAAAAACATTAATAAACAGAAAAGCGAGCGAGGAGAACTTACACAGAACTTACAGGCAGCCCACCTACCGGTCGGCCCAAACATGCAACAGACCGGCCCAGCCCCACCGCCTTTCGTCCTCCTGGCGCCCGGTCGGCCAGGCGTGTGGCCCGCAGCAGCCAGGCAGAGCGCCACGCCACCAGCTCGCTTTGCCTGCCTCCCTGCCACCGCGACGCCCGCGTCTTCTCCTCGGCGCCGCCCGACCCCTGGGCCCTCTCATTCTTCTGTGCTCCTCCCCTCCTCTGTCTCCTCTCTCCCTTGAACGGCGAACGCCATCGTCGCCGCCGTTAAATCACCGCCCGCCGCCGCAGCCATCCCAAGCCTCTCCTACCGTCCTCGAGCTCCGCCGGTCCTCCCTCATCCTCCTCGTCGTCTCACGCGACCAGAAGAGCCCCGGAGCGCTGCCTCCGACGTTTTCCCCTTCCTCGGCCACCGAGGACCGCCGCCGTCGATTTGCCGCCGTCTCCGCCTCCCCGAGCTCGTTGAGACCAACTCCGACCCCGCTGTGAGCTCCTCTTCCTCCTCCCCCTTTCCGTTCTCGCTCTCGAGCACCACAGCAACAACACCGAGCTCGGGCGCACCCGCCGCCGCCACCGCACGTCGCCGTCGTGGCCACAGCCACGTTGGCTCGACTCCGAGCACACCACCGTCCTCATCGCACCAGCAGGAGCCCATAACCCCACTCCACGCACCTCGCCGTGCCCCCTAGCGCCGTGTTCGACCTCGGCCGAACTCCGGTGACCGCCTAGGTCGTCGCCGGCGCCAACTCCGGCCACCCCAACCCCAACTGACTCCGCCAAGAGCCGCGGCTCGTCCCCAGCTCCACTTCAATGCCTTTCGCGTCCCATTTGGTGGCGGGCAGCGAAACCACTTTCGCCGCGCGCGTGCGGTGCGTCGCCGGCTAAGCGCCGGCGAGTTGACCCCGTCTGACCCGCTGACCATTGACTTGCGGGCCCAGGTTGACCCCCTGGGTCCCTGACGTGTGGGCCCTCAGGCCACTAATTAAACCAGAATTAGCAATAGTTTAACGCTAACTAAATTTAGTTTAGTTAACCACTGACACATGGGGCCCAGTGGTCAGTTTGACCTGGGCCACCCGTTGACCTGCTGACCTCAACCTTACGTCATGCTGACGCAGTAAATCTTTTTCTGGATTTATTTTTATTCAGGAATTCCAGAAAATGATTTAAACTTCAAAAATTCATAGAAATTCAACCGTAGCTCAGATTGAAATAATTTATATATGAAAAATTATCAGAAAAATCCAATCTATCCATCTGTACCATTTTCATGCATGTTAGAACAACTTATAGCTGCTGTTTAGCACAAATCATATAATGGCATTTAAATATCCACTTATGGAGTTTGAATTTGAATCCTGGATTCAAACCAACTTCATTTAATATGGTTGCTAGTTGCATTAGCTCAATCAACAGCATATTGCCATGACATTATCATGCATCATATTTGTTGCATTGCATTGATTGTGCTCCTCTTTGTTTGCCGGTAATTGTCCCCTCTCGATAGACGTGGTTTCGACGATGAGATCGTTGACACTGATGAAGAGCTATATTATCTTCGGAAGTGCCAGTCAAGCAAAACCCCCTTGTTCATTCCGATACAATCCCACTCTCTCGCTCCTGCTCTCTTTTACTGCATTAGGACAACAACGACATATCTGTTACTTGCTGCGGTAGTTGAACCCTTTATCCTCTGCATGACCTGTTATTCCACAGTAAATAGATGAAACCCACTAGCATGAGTAGGAGTTGTTTGAGCCCTGATGTGCCTACTCATTCATGCTTGTTTGTCATGCCTGCTATTGCTTAGAGTTGTGTCAGGTCTGATTCATCGGGAATGAATCGGAGGTGTGTGGACATGTCCTACTGTTGAGAGCTAAATGTGTGAACACAATTTGGTGAAGGTAGCGGTGAGAGGCCATGTAGGAGTACATGGTGGGTTGTCTCATTGCAGCCGTCCTCGAGGCTGAGTTACGTGTTTGTGATCCAAGACCAGTTACTACCACACATTGGGTTCGATAACTCGACCCCTCTCGGCTTCTTAATCACCCTTGTTCTCTGTCCAGGAGTTGCAACTAGTTTCTGGTGTTTGTAGGTAGTGCTAGTAGTCTACCATGTGGCACCCGGTACAGGTGGGCTTGGGACAGACTAGGCACCGTGGCACGGTGTACCAGCGTAGATCCACCCGTCGAGGTGGGCTTGGGAACCCTGCTCACATCGTTTGGGGCCGTGGCGACACCCGGCGGATCTCTTTGCGGATGGAACCCGAATAGGTGATAAACACGGGCGAGAGACTTGAGTGTTTAGGTAGGTCGTGGCCGACTCCTCGCCCGACTTCGCTTGAAGGTTGCCGAGGTACATGGCGTGTCTGAGGGCTATAAGTGGCGAGGCGTGTGTGAAGAAGTACACCCTGCGGGGTTATCATTATCTATTGAATAGCGGATTCCTTGGATATGGAAACTTGGACCCTTATGCAGTTCATAGACAAGTGAAAGTGGATACTTTAAAATCGCAAGATAAGCGTGAGTGCTATGGATGGCGTTCTCGTGAGGGAGGCGGAGGCGGATCCATAGTGGTGTATTGATATGGTGAATATGTGGACTCGTGTGCATACCTCAAGAGTTACTTGCGATCGTAATTTAGGATAGCCACCGAGTCAAAGCTGGCTTGCTGCGGTTAAACCCCACCATCCCTTTATTGATAATGATGCATATGTAGTTAGTTACGATGTAAGTCTTCTTTGGGTACATTTGTACTCACGTTTGCCTATTTTATGTTTTTGCAGAGAGACTTCAGTCTCACTAGTAGTTCCACGTGGACTTCGACGTTTAGCTTGTTACCTCAGCTACGATCTTGAGCCCTCGGCAGGATCTAGTAGTTAGTCAGGCTTCTCCGCGTTTTTCATTTATAGTTGTCTGTACTCAGACATGTTAAGCTTCCGCTTGTGCTTGACTTGTATGCTCTGAATGTTGGGTCGAGAGACCCATGTTTGTAATATCTCGCTCCTCGGAGCCTAATGAATCAATACTTGAGTCGTAGAGTCATGTTGTGATGCCATGTTGTATTTGCACATATCGAGCATATTGTGTGTATGTTATTGAAATGCTTGGTATGTGTGGGATCGACTATCTAGTTGTTTATCTTTAGTAGCCTCTCTTACTGGAAATGTCTCCTAGTGTTTCCTTTGAGCCATGGTAGCTTGCTCTTGCTCCGGAACACTTAGGCTGGCGGCATGTGTCCTTCTTCGTTCTGTATGTCCCTTGAGAAATGTCCGCGATGAATCTGGGAGTCTGTTAGCCGCTTCTGCCAGGTTCACGAGTCTGCTAGCCCAGTGCTACAGCCTGAATTCACTCGTGATGGTGACACGTTCGATCTTTGGGTCATGGATGCTGTCCTGTAAGTTTGTGCCACTTTGGGTTTCGACTAGCCATGTCAGCCGGGCTCCTTATCATATGGATGCTAGCGACACTATCATATCGTGTGCCAAAAGCATAAGCGGTCCCGGCAAAGGTAAGGCGACACCCGTGGGAATACCGTGCGTGAGGCCGCAAAGTGATATGAGGTGTTACATGCTAGATCGATGTGGCATTGAGTCGGGGTCCTGACAAAAACTTTCCTCTTTTACATTCTCCCGGAGTAGCTCAGTAATTTTGGTGGTGTTTCTCGTCGTCATTTGAAGATCGAAGAAGAGTTCCTCTTAAATCCTTACCCGTTCTTCCAAAGAAGCGTAGTTCAAGTTTGACGCCATCCTCTCATAATTGTTTTCGATTGTGGGAATTCTTTAAACCCATCCGGAGCATTTCATGAGTTGTTTCCATTTCTTTCCTCTAAAGGCCATCATGTCATAATTCTTCATTCTCAGCGTGTAGCTATCGTTCTCCAAATCTTACCGGTGCATCGTTCAAGTTTACTCTAGTCAGCTCAGGATCTCTTTGTTCTCTTGTATCTAAATTCTGTCAAGTATCTTCATTCATTTTCCAATTCTTCCCAGTTAATTGTGCCTTTGCTACTTTCATTTTCAATTCTTACGGTGGTTCGTTCAAGATTTCACTTCCTTCGTTATCATATCAATTCATTCGTTGTTTCCAAATCCCACCGGTGGTCCCATCAATAACTTCTTCAAATTGGCGCTGTATCTCTTTTCAATCCCTTAAGAAGAGTAAGTAGTATGCCAAATCCGTTGCTTGTCATCAATTTAAATTGGTGAAGGATACGCATAACATAATTCTTATTATTGTTTCATCCAAGTGATCTAGTTTCTTCTTTCCAGAGTTGTTCATCTTGTCACATTTCTCGGTTCGACATGCTTCATCTTTTCTTTTCCGGAGTTCCAAGTTTTCCGCATTATCTCGCCGCGAAGCTCCATCTAAATCATCGCAAGGCTTCACCTTGTGATTTCAACTTCTCTTTCTTTTTATCATCCTTTTATTACCAGAGTTCTTCATGGAGGCTCTACATGGTAGTTCGTCAAGGATTCCTTTCATTCTTCATTTGTTCTTCAAGATTTCTCTCAAAGTTATGACCCGCCAAGCTACACTCTAAAATAAACATGGTGCTCAACACATGTTATTTCTGAGGAGTTCAAGTATTCTTCATCTTGCATTCCGAAGTGCAATTCTTTCTACCTTATCTTTTGAGGTGGTGTTATGTCACTCTTGACAATTTCCTTCATGTTTCATGATTCATATTGTTGTCAAGAATGAGGTATTTTAAATCCATCAATCCCTTTGTTGGAGTTATCTTGTGTCATATTTTACCTAAAGCCTTCCCTAAGGAATGTTGCTATTTTTGGTGCTTATCAATGATCTGAGTTTTCTCCTATCCTCTCGGCGAAAGAAGTTTTCATGTCTTCTTTGATCTCAAACAAGCAATTGTTTTTCGTTAGTGGTAGAATTTCACCTCAAGTGTTGAGATGTTTCCATAAGCCCACTACAAGCTTATTCTTTTCGTTGTTGGTTTTCCAACAACTCCGTTATAACCTTCTTGGAAGGGTGCTTTCCAAGCTCATTTGGGGCAGAAGTTGGCATTTTCTTCTCCATTCTGCTATTCCAACGGTCTATCTTCTATTCTTTCTTCCGGAGGCATTGTGATGTTGCTCTCATTGACCCATCATCTCGTTTTGTCAAGATCATGTATTTTCTTGCTTATTCATTTAACCGGAGTGTTGTGTTCTCATTCAAGTTCTTTCATCTTATCAAGTTTTGCCTCTCTTTTCAACCTGAGTGCTGTCTGAAATCCTTCTTACCCATTGTGACATTCTTTCAATAGTTCCGGAGGCAGTGTGTTGTTGATTTCATCAAGTATCTTCCCATCTTCTCAAGTTCATGTTCAATTCCTTCCATTTACAATCGGAATGCTGCCAAAATTATATCATTCTTATTCATTCTTATCTCGTTTCAACAAGAGTGGTTTCAATTCCTTATTGTTCATTGTGCTCGTCATTCACAGATTTGCAACCTCCAACGTTGACATGGTGTTCCTTGTTTCTCTTTTCTACTAGGATGCTCTCAATTTCGTTTAACTCTATTGTGTTATTCTTTCAAGTTTTCAACCTCGAGGTTCTTTTGTTTCACTCGTTTGTCAAAGAAGCAACTTTGTCTTACCTCTTTCTCTTCCGCTTCTCTCTGGTGCCATCCTAGATCTCGGGACGAGATCCTCTTGTAGTGGTGGACTGTTGTAACGCCCCGAGACCGGCGATCCAGAAGACTTCCATATTTTGTGACCTCCGTGTGTTTCAATTGTGCTTGTTCTTTTTTTGCATTGCATCATGTCATCATGCCATCATGTCATTAATCTTTGCATCGCAACTCAAATAAATAAATTGCATAGATCGTTGATCTATTTAAATCGAGGGATATTCACATGGTGATTTCTCTTTAAAACATATTCAAAGTCTCCTACTATTATTAGGGAGCTATAATAAATATTTCATTATTTGGAATTGATCATAACACACTTGCAAAATTCCCATGCCTTTTCTACATTTTTATCGAGGCTCCTCCTAAAGTCTCAACATTTTTGGACCTTCCTTTTATCAAGTCCTAGTTCAAACCCATTTGAATTAAATTCAAATGAGTTCGAATTTACATCTTTCACTCATGGCCTTTTCTATTTTCTCGGAACAAGCATATTTTTATGAGCCCGAGAAAAATACCCTCCTGCTCAAGCTCCACCCCTAACCTCTCTTTCTTTTCTTTCTTATCTCTGTTTTGTTTTTATTTATTTATTTTTAGAGTGAGAGAGAGCCCATCAGCCAGGCCGGCCTACTTCCCCGCAGTCCTTTTGGCCCAAGGCCCAGCCGCACCTCTAACCCTAGCCCGATCGATTCCACCTCTGGACCCTCGTCTCCCTCTCCTTGATCCCCTCCGCCGCCACCCACGCGCAGCCCTCGACCTCCCCTCACTCCTGCATCCACGCGCCTCCAGTGCGAGACCCGCCGTTCCGCCCTCGCCGGAGAAGAGAACCAGGTCGGAGCCCCATCGGCCTCCTCGCCGCCGTCGCGCCCCCTTCCATCAGCAGCCACGCCCTCGTCCCGTCCCCTCTGCCTCCTCCTCGTCGCCCGTTGCGCCATCGTCTGCGTCATTGCCTCGCCATGTCACCTCGCCCGCGCCACCACTTCTCCACCTCTCCTGGAGCTCCGTCTGCCGGCCACTGGAGCCGCTGCTAGCTGCCGCCCCGCGCTCCTCGCTCCCCTTGCTAGCCAGGAGCTCATCCCCGTGCTCGGCCAACTCCGGCGGCCCGGCGCCCGCGCCAAGCTGCTGTCAGGTCCCGCTTCGCCATCCAAGACCCCGCCGCTCCCCTCGGCCTCTTGCAGCAGCCTGTTTCGGGCCATCCCCATGGCTTGAGGAGCCCGAGCTTCTATCTGCTCCTCTCGCCCTGAGCCCCCTGCATCCGCCATCTCTAGTCACTCCTGCCTGCAACTCCTTCTCCATGCCTCGGTCACGAACCTCTAAGACCACCACAGCAACGGTGCATCGCGAGGTTGCTGCACTGGACGCCAAGTACCACGACCATCGCGTTCCGTTTCTTCACTGTCAAGGCCGAGAGGACGCCAAGTACCATGACGACGAGGACCGCCAAGTTCGTCTACCACCATCAAGTGAACGACTACCATCACCCCAAGACCCAAACGACTACAGAGACATGAACATCTACGAATCATGTACAACTACCGTCGCCAAGATCGCGAGTACCTCTACTGTTGCAGTGAATGACTACTTCGACGACGTCCGTGAACCACTACTTCCACTACCGCCGCGAGAACGTCTTCTTCCTCTTCATTGCACCGAACACGTTTCGCCCCGAAAATGCACGCTTCGACGGTATCCACCAAGATGCCCTTCCGAGAACGAATGTTTACGATGCATGAGATGCTCGTGTTTGCACCGTGCCCAAGTTGTCATTGCACGTTCCTCCTCGTTTGCCATGCCGTCAACCCGTGGGAACCCGGTAACCGGGATCATCCCACCATCTTTTGCATGTTTCGCACATCCGCACACTTTCTCTTTTGCACCGGTATCTCAATGAGTTGTCGGATCATCGAAATGTTGCTGTGACACCATTTCCGTTGTCGTTGTCGTGGCACCCCTTTCGTTCCGCCACATTGACAAATGCTCATAATCATCTTCATGTCAACATTTTCATAAAATTGCTTAAGACTTGCATATGTCATCCGCATCATGTTAACAACATTTAAATAGTTAAAATTGTGTTTGCATTATATTGCTAAATGACATATGGGGATTTTCCGGAATTATCGTTTGTTGTTTCCGGCCTCACTTAAACTTGCCTAGATAGTTAGTTTATTTATGCTTCACCTCTTGCCATGTTTATAACAACGTGTAATATTGTTGTGTTCCTAAACGAGAGACAACTAAATAATTGATGTGGTGTTTCGTCAATATGCATATTGAGCTCCACTTAATTTGTAGTGTTGTTTCTTACACTTTGCCATGCCTATTTAAACCGGACATGCATCATACTTGATTGTGCATCATGCCATGCTTATGTGATGGTTGTTTACCATGTTGTTTGTTTGTTTCCGGTGTTGCTTCTTAGTTCCGGTAATGTTGCGATTGTGAGGATTCCTTCGACTGCTCCCGTCCGTCTTCTTCATGGACTCGTTCTTCTTCCTTGCGGGATTTCAGGCAAGATGACCGTCACCCTAGATCTCACTACTATCATTGCTATGCTAGTTGCTTCGTTCTATCGCTTTGCCGCGCTACCTATCTTTTGCTCTTCAAGCCTCCCAAATTGCCATGTCAGCCTCTAACTTTGTCACCCTTCCTAGCAAACCGTTGATTGGCTATGTTACCGCTTTGCTCAGCCCTTCTTATAGCGTTGGTAGTTGCAGGTGAAGTTGAAGATTGCCCCATGGTGGATAGGATTATGTTGGGATATCACAATATCTCTTATTTAATTAATGCATCTATATACTTGGTAAAGGGTGGAAGGCTCGGCCTTATGCCTGGTGTTTGGTTCCACTCTTACCACCCTAGTTTCCGTCATACCGGTGTTATGTTCCCGGATTTTGCATTCCTTACGCGGTTGGGTGATTTATGGGACCCCCTTGACAGTTCGCTTGGAATAAAACTCCTCCAGCAAGGCCCAATCTTGGTTTTACCATTTGCCTCACCACCACCTACACCTTTCCCTTGGGTCGGCCAACCCGAGGGTCATCTTTATTTTAGCCCCCGGGCGGTGCTTCTCTAAGTGCTGGTCCAAACCGGCGATGTCCGGCGCCCCACAGGCAACGGGTCTATGCCAACCCGGCGTCTTGCTCATCCGGTGTGCCACGAGCGAGATATGTGCAGCTCCTATCGGGATTTGTCGGCTGGCGGGCGGTCTTCTGGTCTTGTTTTACCATTGTCGAAATGTCTTGTAAGCAGGATTCGAGGCTGATCGGGTCTTCTGGGAGAAGGAATATCCTTCGTTGATCGCGAGCTTATCATGGGCTAAGTTGGGACACCCTGCGGGGTATAAACTTTCGAGCCGTGCCGCAGATTATGTGCGGATGGGAATTTGTTAATGTCGGTTGTAGATAACTTGACACGGATCAAATTAAAAGCGCATCAACCATGTGTGTAGCCGTGATGGTCTCTTCTCGACGGAGTCCGGGAAGTGAACACGGTTTTGGGTTATGCTTGACGTAAGTAGGAGTTCAGGATCACCTCTTGATCATTGCTAGCTTCACGACCATTCCTTTGCTTCTCTTCTCGCTCTCATTTGCGTGTGTTAGTCACCATATCATGCTTAGTCGCTGCTGCAACCTCACCACTTTAACCTTTTCCTTACCCATTAAGCTTTGCTAGTCTTGATACCCATGGTAATGGGATTGCTGAGTCCTCGTGGCTCATAGATTACTACAACAACGATTCTGCGGTACAGGTTATCACGATGATCATGGCCGAGAGCGATGGTTGCTTGTTTTGGAGTTCTTCTTCGCTTCTTCTTGATCGAGGATAGGTTCGGTCGGCGGCTTTGGGCTAGCGAGGTGGATGTCGTTTGAGTTTACTGTTTGTGTTTCATCGTAGTCGGATGGTGCTCTTATGTAAGATGATGTTGTATTAGTGTGGCATTGTATGCCTCTTGTATATATCCCCATCAATTATGTAATGTTGATGTAATGATATCCACCTTACCGCGTCTTCAAGATGCGCTTCTATCCTTAGTGGGACCTTGAGTTCCTTTAGGATAGGGTCGCATCTTAGGCGTGTGCAGAGAGCCTTCCTCTGCATCCAGCCCCGCTTGACTTGTGGCTCAAGACCTTCAATGTCAAGCGAAGATGGTGAAGGAGCACTCAAGCGGAGTCTTGGGCGCCATGTTGGGCAAGATGCCCAACGTCATCTGGCTCGAAGGGGCCTTCGTGGAGTCCATCAAGGGGTGGCAATCGGGGTGGTTCTACATCACCGAGCAGCGCGACCCTAAGTGGGGCGGCCCCGAGTTTAGATCTGGTATCCTATGCAGCTCACCTCCTGGAAAGAAGGGCTTGCTATGGGGCAGTTGGAGGCGAGGACTCGATCTGTCTTGAGACCTGTGAACAAAAGTTTAGGCTTGTCAATGTGATCGAGTCATGCTCATCCGCGGATCCTCCCCTTAACAACGGGCCTTCAACCTGTGGGAGTTCGATCCGGCACAGACACGGACTCTGGCGGGCTCTTGACACAATGTCTGAAGCCGTCACGGAGGTGCTGTTCAAGGCGGAGCCCAGCGTCCATGGCCCGAAGATCGCGGATTCAGCACCAGCGCCCGGCGGTGAGGTAAGCCGTTATCCTCTATGGGACGGTCGTTTTCTTTCATAGTTTGACTCTATGTGGGATCTAAAACTCCCAATGCCTTTGACAGGGACTGGCGGAGGGCGTCGGACAGGTGGACTGTCGGCTCCCTTCAAGACCAGCGGGCGCTTGCTTGCGGGGCTGCTGGTCCCGGAACTTTATGTGGTCTTTGGAGAAGAAGGCCAAAAAGGAGGCCACGGGACCCCGAAGAAGTTCTCGGCGCCAGGTGATATCGGACTCATCGTCCGATGGCTCCGAGGCGGACTCCCGAGCGAGGAGGAGAAGAGGACTCTCTCGGAGGAAGGAGAGGGAAGAGGAAGGCTTCCCGGCGAGGCTGAAGGGTCCAAGAGGGGAAGGACTATTCCCCCGGACAGCTCCGCCAATGCCAACGTTGGCGACGAAGAGTGGCCCTCAAGGGCCAAGCCTCCGGCAAGATCATAAGTATCCGGATTCTTGAATGATTTATAATTTCTCTTTTGTGTCACATAGTGTCCTTCTAATGCCGCACGCTGCCTGCAGTCCGGCCGATGATGATCTCCCCGCTTCATCGAGCGGGGCGTTGGCTCCATCGGATGTAGACTCCATCCCGACTGCCTCCACCCCTCGCGGCGCTGGGGGCTGAGTGGGATCGAAGGACCCATCGGGAGGAGGCTCGGGCGCCACAAGGCAGCCTCCGGACTTCTTGCCCGGACTCCGCGCCGGAACCATGAGTGGTTCGAGTCCGGCCAGCCTTCGCAAGAAGGAAAGACCGTGGCGCCGGCGGCCTCTGTCCAACGGGGCGCGGACAACTTGTTGGGCGCTCAAAGGCGCTTCCATCAGGAAGAACACCGCACTATTATGAGTGCGGTGATTGAAAGGTTCGGCTTCGCCAAGAGCGGGCTGACCGAACCCTGCATAGCCTTCTAATAGGCTTTGAGGTAGAAGTTAAAATATGCAATGTAATACCGCATAGGCAGTAGCCCACGATGCTCGGTTCGGTGTTGGAAGAAAAACCGGATTGAGGATCTAAAAAGATATCTGTGAGTGCTAAAAGTTATGTCAATCTGGGTTTGCGAGCTGCTGCTTGACCTCTGTCGGATGACTACGAGTCGGTGCTTTGAAGCAGGACCTCGGCGGTCCGAGCAAGAGCTCGGCCGTGCCAAGAAGCAGCTCAAGGACAAAGAAGGTGAGTAACACCACTTTGAAATTTGTACCTTCTGAGAAAAGGATTTAGGTTGCAATAAAAATAACAAGGATAGCGTGGAGTGCTGCGGGGCCACAAGCGAGTGGCAACCACTGAAGGAGGTTGTGTCATGACGAGCATAATCTTGATCGCAGGCAGGCAGAAACAAGAGAAGCGAGGATCTTGGCGGGTGGCGGAGAGTGCGGCAAGAGCTCGAGGCTCTCATGGAAAAGCATGAGAGTTTGGGCGCGACTCAAGGTCGAGAGTCGAGCTTGCCTCGTCTCGAAAGTGCCGCTCGCCGCCGGGCGAGGCCCATAAGTCCCTCAAGAGATTGGCGGTGAAGAAGATAGCGGCGGGTAAGGCATTTTTCATGCAAAGCAAGCATGTGAATGTAAATTACATTACTTACCCGGTCGGAGCTCTCGAGGCGTTGCAGATCTGCCTCCTGGCGTGTCCGATGCCGCCGCATTCTCTGGGCTGAGGAGGAGAGCTCGGCGGAGAAGGTCTTACGGTCTCGATCTGTTGAGGCGGACATCCGGTGCCCCTAGCGACCAGGTGAAGCAGCTGGTCGAGCTCCTAAAGTAGCCGAGCAGACCATGAAGGGCCTCATAGTCCGGTGTGGCTGGAGAGGCCATGCACAGGAGCTACTTGGCCTCGTCTTGGCGGTGGGGATCGTGCCCACAGGTGGAGGTCATCAAGCGCTCCACATATTGAAGGTGCCGTCGGGCCCTTGCCCATAAAGGTGCCTTTGGGGCAGGCTGGATGTAGAGGGCTCTGACAGACGCGCCGCCGCCCGAGCAAAAGTATCATACACCGAGATGTACTATAAGACTGTCTGAAGGGTGCCCACAAGATTGCGGATGAGTGCCCCGAGATGTAATTATTGAGTAGACTTCGCCATGTGTTATCCTGTGCGCTGAAAACATTGTTCATATGCGCTAAGCAATGCTTATTGATTTAAAATATTACCTTCTGTGTGGCCGTTTATTAAATCTGAGAGATGGCAAGTCATCAGCTTCAGCCCCCATGCCACGAGTGCTGGGGTGTTCGGGATAAACTTGAGCACTCTTGTTCCCGTTTTTGGGTCTGAGGGAGTCCTGGACTAGGGGGTGTCCGGACAGCCGGACTATCAATATCCGCCGGATTCCAAGACTACGAAGATAGAAGATTGAAGACTCCGTCTCGTGTCCGAATGGGACTTTCCTTAGCGTGGAAGGCAAGCTTGGCAATACGAATATGTAGATCTCCTACCATTGTAACCGACTCTGTGTAACCCTAGTCTCCTCCGGTGTCTATATAAACCAGAGGGCTTTAGTCCGTAGGACAACATACATTACAACAATCATACCATAGGCTAGCTTCGAGGGTTTAGCCTCCTTGATCTCGTGGTAGATCCATTCTTATACTACCCGTATCATCAATATTAATCAAGCGGGACATAGGGTTTTACCTCCATCGAGAGGGCCGAACACAGGTAAAAACATCGTGTCCCTCGTCTCCTGTTACCATCCGCCTAGGCGCACAGTTCGGGACCCCCTACCGAGATCCGCGGTTTGACACCGACATTGGTGCTTTCATTGAGAGTTCCTGCGTATGCGTCACCAATAGGCGATGGCATCTTCAACCAACGGCGCTGTCGGGGTGAAATTTTCTCCCGGACAGATCTTCGTATTCGGCGGCCGCCTGCGGGCAATTCACTTAGCCATCTGGAAGCGATCGAAGCTTCGCCCCTGGCTGTCGGTCAGATTTGGAAGCTTAAACTTCAAGGCCGGCGTCGCGGAGACTTGATCTTCGACGGACTCGAGCCACAGCCAAGCGCGCCGCACTGTGACGACGGGCATGATCTAGCTCTGCCACGAGCAGTGCCTTGGTAGCCGCTGCTTTGTTCGCTTGGCTATTAGCCGGAGCCGATCGCCCAAATCGAGGGCGGTGGATGAAGCGCCGCCACAGGGCTTCAACATCCGCGGCGATGGGCGAACACTAGTCTTGTCCCTGCGAAACTTCGTGATCGGCGCGGACTCCTCGCGGACTCGAACCTCCGCGCCCTACCAATTGATCCGGATTGGGCGCGGTTATGGAATTCACTGCGCGGACATTTTCCAACACTTCGCCTTTTGGCGATATCCTAAAGTCACTAAAGCATCTCTCGCTATCGGGAGAGTCTGGCGGACTATGGCGGGATGGTTGAAATGCAGACGGCGAAGAAATTCAGAGCCCACCCACCACCCACTTTGTAGCCACTGTCGATGATTTAACCGACATGCTGAACCGACTCGATGACGCCGATGCCATGGGCGGCGATGCGGAGGCGAACGAGCCAGCGCCTACAAGGCACTAGAAGACCACCTCGTCATCGACATATATATGGTGGACACCCCAAAAGGCGGGGATGGCGGCGAAGCGGCGGAGCGGACCCTCTAAAAAGCAGCCCAAGCGCCCGGCGTCGTGGCGCGCTCTAAATCCCGACGGCAAGAATGGAGATTCGGCACGAGGAGATAATAATACCCCAAAGAGTGCGAAGGCGATCCCTCCGGCAAAATTCAGCGCGGGAGGACGGGACGAAGGGGTTGAGGATGATAACTATATGCCTCCCTCGAAGGCGAATCAAGCCTCGGCGATGATGAATTAAATCGTACTGAGGATCCCGTCGAACAAGGCGCTTCAAGCGCGGGCTTATCGCCACAACAAACAGCCTAAAGAAAAAGCAGCAATAGCTCCAAGCTGATCAAGACACTGCTGGCGATCGATGGACCGAGGTCCTCGCGGCGAAAAGTATAAACTTCGAGCGCCCCTCAAAAGTTACCCAAGGCGCAAGCTACTCCCGATTAGAGGAGAAGCAAACATACCTTCATCACTAGCGCCGCGATATGGCTGACCGACCACCCGCGTGGTGCGTGACGAAGAACATCAGGCCCCAGCCAAGACCGTACCCGGCATCGCTCCAAAAGTATGAAGCCAAGAGGAATCGCCCGGACTTGCGAGACATATTGGAGGACAAGGCAAGGCAATCCAGATCCATCTCACGGATCACGTGGGCGCCCTCGACCCGGCGAATACCGTCATGCGGATACAATAACCCGGCGGGCGAACATAGCGAACAGCGCTCTCTCGAGCTGCGTCGTGATATTGCTCAATCTGAGGGCACCGCACACCCTCTATGCTTCAGCGAAGTAATGGATCATCGGATCCCGAAGGGTTTAAACCGTAAACGCCGAATCCTCGATGGCTGCAACAGACCCGCGGTTTGGATCGAAGACTATCTTCTCCACATTCACATGGCCCGGCGGCATCTCCATGCCATCAAGTATGTCCCTCAAGCAAGGACCAGCTCGGCATTGGTTAAACAGCTTGCCCTTGAGTCAATTGCGTGTTGGGAGGACCTGCAAGCCGCATTCCTCGACAACTTCGAGAACGCGTATGTGCGACCACGAGCGCCGATGACCTAAGCCACATTATTCAGCAGCCGAGACGAATCGGCGGACAATTACGGACCGCGGTTCTTGACAAAGAAAAACCAAATCATCATTGTCCGGGATCACGAGGCCCTTGCAGCCTTCAAACACAACATCCGGGACGAATGGCTAGCCCGGCACAGGGACAGGAAAAGCGAAATCCATGGTAGCCCTCACATCATTAATGACCGGCTTTTGCGTGGGAGAGGACAGCTGGCTAGCCGTAGCAACAACCTCCACAAAAATTCTGGCGGTCCGGATACCAAGGACAACAACGGCGAGTCACGTCGAAACAAAAACAAAGCGCCGCGTGCGGCGGCGATAAGGAGGATCTGGCGGTCAATGCGATTCGAGGCTCTAAACCGGTCGTGGAAGAAGCCATTCAAAAGAACCACTCCGGGTCCGTCAATGCGGATCGAATACTCGACCACTTATGCGGATACATGGCACCTCTGAAAAGCCAGCTAACCACACCAATAGAGATTCTGGGTGTTCAAGCAGGCGGCAAGTTAATTGCGAAAACAATGACAAGGGGCTAAATAGCGGCGGCGAGGAAGAGACCCGACCGCCCGAACAACGAGAGGGCGAAGGGTCTTCCCCACAAATGCAGACGGTGAATATGATATCTGCGACCCACATACCCAAGAGGAGAGAAAGCGCGCACTAAGGGGCGTCTATGCGATGGAGCCATTAGCCCCAAAGTTCAATCCATGGTCCTCTTGTCCGATCACTTTCGATCGAAGAGACCATCCGACCAACATACGCCATGGCGGATTCGCGCGTGGTTTTAGACCCAATCGTCGATGGATTTCACCTCACGAGAGTCGATGGGCGGCGGCGTAGCTGAACCTGCTTTATCGGGATACGGTCGCATAAAATGGGCATAGACCCATCAAGGATTAAACCTACAAAGACAACCTTTAAAGGTGTCATCCGAGTGGAGGCCAAGCTATGCAGGCTCGGTCCTGCTGAAGTGGTCTTGGATCCCGGATAATTTCGGGCGAAGAGTTAATCTTGACATAGTCCCGTTCGCGCGGCTATCACGCTCTGCTCGGACGAACCACGTTTGCAAAATTCAGCGGTGCGCATTATGCATACCTAAATCTCAAGATGCGGGCCCTCGTGGAGTCATCACGGTCAATGGAATACGGAACACTCCGTCGAGCGGAGGAACATCTGGCGGCTCTCGGCGAAATCTGAGCAGCCTTCTAAGGCAATTCTCAAGTCCGGCGGATAAAGGCGGACCACAAAGCGCCGGAGCAATGCCAACCAAGACCACTGGCGCGATCGAGCCGCAGCGTAGCAATGCGGCCCCAACCCTCGCCAGCGCATGATCGCAAGAATAACACTCGCGTACATCATTACGCTTTGGAGATACCATGGGCGCGAGGAAAGGGGCACGATCACAATGGACCCAGTGCGGCTAGACCACACGAGGGGCTCACAAGTGTGCCCCCTTCTTTTTATTTTATTTTCTTCTTCTTTTATGTACACAGGACTCTGTTAACGAAGCCTGCCGGTGGCGAACTGCCGAACTCATGATGCAGCGATCGAGGGACTAAAGAAGGCGCGGCGAACATTGGTGGTCTCAATTACGAGCATTAAATTCGATTATATACACCAAGTATGCAGCTCATCCACTGGAGGACATCTTTATTGAGTCCAAATCCCTTGCTTACCGCACTATTTGTATCGATCCACTCTACTAGCGGACTTTCTTTCATAAATAATGCAGCACCTTTTTATTGCAATTGCGTTATCTTTTATATATATGTTCATTATATGACATCTTGCACCGTATATTTTGAGTGCGGCCGAATCGCCGAGAACTACATTCCCCAAATTATGGTGTGATAAAGTCGAACACTTTCACAAGTCGACACCCCAAACTTATAGCATTATATGAATCGACTCGAATCATGCTTGGGTCCATAGTTGGGTTTGCTGGCTCCCGTCTTGGTGCCTTACATTCCGTTAAATCGGCTAAGGTGGCCTGGGAGAACCACTGCGATTGCGCCCGGTTGAGCAGGCGGCGCCTCGATGGAAAGCTAAAAGCGGCGGCATGATAAGGCAAGACTGATCGCTGTTAGAGATTTTTGGGTCATAAAGACTCTCGCCGCTTCAGCGAAGTTCGGATAATGTCCGATGAAGGCGTGGATAAGCGCCGGATTCGGTCTTCGAATACCGAGGCTTCGCGAAATTAAAATTATAGAATTCTATGGCTAAGTGAGAGTGTTCAAGCATTATAAGTCCGGTTGCCTTGTTACGTGCGTGTTGGCGCCTCCTAGATGGACCCAAAATGGGAACAAGAGTGCTCAAGTTTATCCCGAACACCCGGCACTTGTGGCTTGGGGCTGAAATAACGACTTGCCATCTCTCAGATTTTACAAGCGGCCGCCTGAAGGTAATATTTTAAATTAAAAAGCGTTGCTCATGGCGCATATGAAAGAAGTTTTCAGCGCCGAGGATAAATTCACGGCGAGTTTACTCAAAGATTACATTTGGGAGCACTCATACGCAATATCGCGAGCTCCCTTGAGGACAATTTTATAATACTTCTCCGGCGTGCGATACTCCTTGCCCGGCGGTGGAGTCCGTGAAGCTTCTCGCATCCGGTTGCCCATTGCACCTTTATGCGGGCAAGGGCCGGCAGCGCCTTCGATCTGGGCGGGCGCTTGACTACATCAAGCACAGGGGCATGCATCCACCAGCCGCCACCACGAGGCCAAAGTAGCTCCCGGGCATGGCCTGTCGAGCCCTGGCCGGACTATGAGACCCTTCATGGCCTCCTCGGCTACCTTGTGGAGTTCGACCAGGCTGCTTGGTGGTCGCTTAAAGCACGGATGGCGGCCTCGAATCTTGAGACGAGAAGACCTTCTCCGTCGAGCTCCCTCCTCGCCATGATAGAATCTTGGCGGCATCGAGCGCCTCTGGCAGATCTGCAAACGCCCCAGGAGAGCTCAAAATTCGGGTAAGTGTCAGGTAGTTCACATTAACATGCCTGCTTTGCATGAAAAATGCCTTACCCGCCGCTATATTCTTTATGTCCTCAACTTCTTGAAGGGCCCTACAGGCCTCGGCCTTGGCGGACTTGGCACTTTCGAGAGCCGAGGCAAGCTCGGACTCTCGAGTCTTGGAGTCACGCTCCAAACTCTCATGCTTTTCCATGAGAGCCTGGAGCTCTTGCCGAACATCCGCCACCCATGCCTCTTGCTTTTCTCGCTCAGCCCGTTCCGCGGCCGCACTGCGTTCATCCGCGGACACAGCATCCTTCAGGGCTGCCACCTTGTTAGTGGCCCCTGCAATACACATATTATCCTTGTTAATTTTATTTGCAATCAAAATCCTTTTCTGTAAGGTACTTATTCAAAGAGGTGTTACTCACCTTCTTTTTCCTCGAGCTGCTTCTTTGCATGGCGAGCTCTTGCTCGGACCGCTCGAGATCCTTCTTCACATGTCGACCTCCGCCGTTAGTGCGGCGGCGGTCGGCAGCGCAACCTGCAAACCCATATTGACATATTTTAGGCAACCTGCGTATATCTTGTTAGATCCTTAGTCGGCTTTTCTTTCCGAACACGAACTAAGCATCGAGAACTCTTGTCTATCGGTGTTACATTACATAATTTTAACTTCTTACCTCAAAGCTTGTTAGAAGGCTGCTGCGAGCTTCGGTCAGCCCGCTCTTAGCGAGCTGAACCTTCTCAATCACCGCACTCATGATAGTGCGGTGTTCTTCCTCGATGGGCGCCTTTAAGCGCCTCCAGCGAGTTATCCGGCGCCTCTGGTTGGACGGAGGCCGCTGGTGTCACGGTCCTGCCCTTCTTTCGAAGGGGCCACTTGCCGGACTCTGGAATCACTGCTGGTTCCGATGTAGAGTCCGGCACAAAGTCCGGGAGGCTGCCCGACGGCGCCTCCGGAGCCTCCTCTTGATGGGTCCCTCTCTGGGATCCCACCTCGGCGTCCTCGTCGGCGCGTGGGGTAGAGGCAGTCGGGATGGAATTCACATCCGACGAGGCCAATGACCCGCTTGATGAAGCGGGAAGATCATCATCGGCGGACTACGGGCGAGCAGCGGCATTAGAAGGACACTCTGCGGCGTAAAAGAAATTACATCAGGATCCGGATACTTACGATCTTGCGGACGCTTTGGCCCTTGGAGGCCACTCATCCCATAGCGCTGATGTTGGCGAAACTGTCGAGGATAGTTCACCCCTCTTGGACCCTTGGCCTCCCGATTAGGAGGCCTTCCTCTTCTTCTCTCCCTCCTCCGGGAAGAATACTCCTCCTCGTCGTCTTGAGGAGAGTCCTCGTCGTCGTCGAGGCCTTTGATTCTGAGAACTCTTCGAGTCCCTGCGGCCACCTTCTTAGCCTTCTTCTCCGGCACCACAGGCGGTGCGGAACCAGCAACTTCTTGTTAAGTGGGCGTCCACTGGAGTCTTCGGCATGGGGCGGGCTGATAAGCAACTTGGCCTTCTCCATCCATTCTGTCAAAGGAAGAGGCAGAATGAAACCTCACTAAGATTCAATTTAATTATCACAAGTGTCCCGTAATGGGGTTGAATCACTTACCTCGTCAGTTGGATACTGCAAGCTGAATCCGTGATCTTCCGTCGCGGACGCGGGGGCTTCGGCGCCCTTGAACAGCACCCTCTAGGCGCCTTCGTATGTTGTATCGAAGAGGCCGCTTAGCGCCTGGTGCTATTCCGGATTGAACTCCCACAAATTAAATGCCCGTTCTTGGCATGGGAGGATCCGCCGGATGAGCATGACTTGGACCACGTCGACGAGCCTGAGCCTATTGCTCACCATCTTCATCTTCTTGATCTGAGCTCGGAGTCCGTCACCTCCACGGATTGCCCCACTTGCAAGCCCTTCTCTTTCGGGAGGTGAGCTGCGTGGGAATGCGATCTAAACTTCGGGGCCGCCGCCCATGTGGGCTTCGCGGCTCGGTGATGTAGAACCACCCGATTGCCACCCCTTGGCGGAATCCACAAAGGTCCCTTGAGCCAAGATGCGTTGGGCAATTTGCCCAACATGGCGCCTCCGCATTCGCTTGCGTGCCCTTCACAACCTTGACAGCGTTGAAGGTCTTGAGCCACAGCCAAAGTGGGGCGGATGCGGAGAAAGCCTCGCACCACGATGATAAGCGCCGAGATGTTGAGGATGAAGTTGGCGCGGATCGTGGAAATCCAGGCCGTAGTAAAACATGAGCCCCGGACAAATGGATGGGCGGAAGCCCGTCCAGCGGAGGAAGTGGGGAGAAAGGCGACCCTCTCATGAGGCCCGGGGGTAGGGATGAGCTGCCCCGTCGGGCGGCCGATCATAATATCGCTGGAAGGTATCCGTGCTGCGCAGCTTGGTGATGTCCTCCTCCTTAGCGGTGGAGGCCAACCATTACCTCCGCTCCGGACATATTCGGAGAAGGTCGGCGAGATCATAAGCTTGGCGTTGGAGCTTGAGTTGCGGAGGTGGATAAGCAAAGGAGGAAGAAGGCGTGGGTGAGAAGGTGAATCCTTATCCCTTATATATAGGCGGACGAAACTATCGTCCCCCACCGGCCTGGTATAACTACGCTTATCTCCCAAAGCGCCACCATCGATTAAGCGCGGTTGGAATTACTACGCCGCGTATTTATGAGAATCCCGAAATAAAGGGTACGATCTAAACCCGACAAGGCGTGCCAAGAGAACCGCTTAAGCTAAGCGTCTTTGAGATGGTATAGTAAAAAATGATTCAAACAAAGGCTTGGTAGCGGTGTGATGTCACGCCGCATAATGCGTCAGCAGATTGAACTAAGTGTACATTTTATTCTCTCTACAGTGAAATGTGGAATTTATTTTGCAGAGCCGGACACTATCCTGGTGTTCATGATCTTCTCTGTATTATTCGAAGAAGGAACCCGCCTTGCAATGTCGAACATTATGCATGCCGGACTTATCGTCATTGAAGACTGGTTCGAGGGAGCTCTTGAGGAGTCTGGACTAGGGGTGTCCGGACAGCCGGACTATCAATATCCGCCGGACTCCAAGACTATGAAGATAGAAGATTGAAGACTCCGGCTCGTGTCCGTATGGGACTTTCCTTGGCGTGGAAGGCAAGCTTGGCAATCCGGATATGTAGATCTCCTACCATTGTAACCGACTCTGTGTAACCCTAGCCTCCTCCGGTGTCTATATAAACCGGAGGGCTTTAGTTCGTAGGACAACATACATTATAACAATCATACCATAGGCTAGCTTCTAGGGTTTAGCCTCCTTGATCTCGTGGTAGATCCACTCTTGTACTACCCATATCATCAATATTAATCAAGCGGGGCGTGGGTTTTACCTCCACCGAGAGGGCCCGAACACAGGTAAAAACATCGTGTCCCTCGTCTCCTATTACCATCCGCCTAGGCGCACAGTTCGGGACCCCCTACGAGATCCGCGGTTTGACACGGCGAGGGTCCATCTAGGGGCGCTCAACACAGCGAACAAAGGCAACCGGACTTATAATGCTTGAACACTCTCACTTAGCCTAGAATTCTATAATTTTAAATTTGGTGAAGCCCCTAGTATTCGGAAGACCGAGCTCGGGCGCTATCACGCCTTGGCGGACATTATCCGGTTCTTCGCCTGAAGCGGCATAAGTCTTTAGGGACTCGAAAAGACCTCTCGAACAGCGACCGATCTCTCGCCTTATCATGACATCAGTTTTAGCTTTCTCCTTTGGCGCACGCCCAGCTCAACCGAGGCGCAATCGCGGTGGTTCTCATGATGCTACCTTAGCCAGCGAGCGGAACATAAGGTACCAAAACATGGGGCGGGCAAACCCAACTATTGACCCAAGACATGATTGGAGCCGATTCATATAATGCTATAAGTTCGAGTGCCGCACTTGTGAAAGTGTTGAACTTATCACACCATAATCTCGAGGAGCGTAAGCCCCTGGTGTATTGGCCGTACCAAATTGTCTTGATGCAAGATGTCATAAATGAACATATATATAAACAAAGGAATGCAATTATAAGCGAAAAAATGGTGCATTGTTTATTCAGGGAATTCGCCATGAGTGCGAGCGATACAAATAGTCTTGGTAAGCAAGGGAGTGGACTATTTTAAACATGTCCCCCTCTAGGGGTGGGCTGCGGAATGTTCTAATAAACAGATTTAATGCTCATAATGGAGACCACCTGAGTGTTCATCGTAGCCCTTGTTCCTCCCTGGCTGTTGCATCGTGAGTTCGGCCAATCTCTTGCGGACGGGACTGTTATGTGAGTCTGTGTATAAAGAAGGAAAATAAAAATAAAAAGAGCGACACACTTGGGGCCCTGGTGTGGTCGAGCCGCACTCTGGAGTCTGTTGTGGTCGTGCCCTCCCCTATGCCCATGGTATCTCGGGCGTAATGATGTCGCGGAGAGCTTGTCTTGCAATCATGCGAGGTTGGGGTTGGGGCCGCATTACTCTGGCGATGCTCGGGCGTGCGGTGGTCTTGATTGATGTTGCTCCGGGCGCGTTTGGCCGTGTCCGGTCGTTTAACGGCCGCACTCAAAAATTGCCTTAGAAGGCTGCTCTGTACTTCTGCCGCGAGAGCCGTTGTATGTTCCTCCGTTTGGAGGGAGCGTTCCGTATTTCCGTTGACCGTGATGACTCCACGAGGGCCTGGCATCTTGAGCTTTAGGTATGCATAATCGCGGCACGCGTTGAACTTAGCGAGCAGCGGTTCGTCGGAGTAAGCGTGATAGCGCTGCGGAGCAGGACTATGTCGAAGATTAACTCCTCGCTTGGAAATTATCAGGGATCGAAGACCACTTCGGTGTGGTGAGCCTATACAATTGGCCTCAACACCTGGTATGACGCCTTTGAAGGTCGTCTTTGTAGGTTTAATTCTCGAGGGGTCTATGCCCATCTTGCGGTGAATCCGCCATGGCGGATACTGGTCGGATGGTCTCTTCGATCGAAAGTGATCGGGCAAGCGGACCATGGATTGAACTTGAGGCGTGGCTCCATCGCATATCGTCCCTTAGTGCACGCTTCCGCTCCCTCTTGGGTATATGGGTTGCGTATATCATGTTTACCGTCCGCACTTGTGGGGGGAAACCCTTCTTTCCTCTACTGTTCGGCGGCCGGGTCTCTTCCTCGTCGTCGCTATGCAGCCCCTTGTCATTGTTTTCGGCAATTAATTTGCCTGCCTGCTTAAACACCCAACAATCTCTGTTGGTGTGCTTAGCTGGCTTTTTGGGGGTGCCATGTATCTGGCATGAGCAGTCGAGTATTCGGTCCAAATTGGACGGACCCAGAATAGTTCTTTTGAATGGCTTCTTCCGTTGACCGGGTTTAGAGCCTCTGAATCCGGCATTGACTGCCGTATTCTCATTGTTATCGCCGTTAACGCAGCGTTTGTTTTTGTTTCGACGCCCACCTGCCATTTTGGTCCTTGGTATCCGGACTGCCAGCATTTTTGCTGAGGTTGTTGCTTCGAGCTAGCCAGCTGTCCTCTCCCGCACAGAAGCGGGTCATGAGTGATGTGAGGGCTGCCATGGATTTCGGCTTTTCCTGTCCTCGGTGCCGGGCTAGCCACTTGTCGCGGATGTTATGTTTGAAGGCTGCGAGGGCCTCTGCATCCGGACGGTCGGCGATTTGATTTTCTTGGTTAGAACCGTGTCGAGAACTGTCGGCGATTCATCTGGCTGCTGAATTATGTGGCTTAGGTCGCCGGCGTCGGTGGTGGAATATCTGCCACAGAGTTGTCGAGGAATGCGGCTTCGGGTCCTCCCAACACCAATTGACTCTGCGGGCAAGCTGTTAAGCCAATGCCGAGCTGGTCCTTTAAGCAGGCGGGAGATATTTGATGGCGTGGAGATGCGTGCGCGGGCCATATGGATATGAAGGAGATAATCCTCGATCCAAACCGCGAGTGCTGTTGTGCCATCGTAGGATTCAATGTTGTGGGTTTAAACCCTTGAGGATTTGATGATCCATTACTTCGTCATGAAGCATAGTGGGTGTCTTGGCGCCTCTGTATTGAGCAATGTCACGGCGTAGCTCAAGAGGCGTTATCTGCTGTGGTCGGCCCGGCGGAGTTCTTGTATCGGTCGACGGTATTAAATGCGTGGGTGGTGGGCGCCCACATGATCCATAGATAGATCTGGATTGTCTTGCCTTGTCCTCAATATATCTCGCAAGTCCAGTAGCGTTCCCGTGTCTTCGTACTTTTTGGCGGTCTTTGAAGTGCAGTTACGGTGGAGGCCTAGATGCCTCTTTATCGCGACCACGAGGTGGTCGATCTGCCGTATTGTCTTTGGTGATGAAGGTTTGTATGCTTCCTCCTCTAGTCGGGGAGCAACTTGCGTTTTAGGTAGCTTTTGGAGGCGTTGAGTTCATCCTCTTTGGCGCGAGGACCTCGGTCCATCTGTCGGCCAGCGAGTCTTGTCGAGTTGAAGATGTTGCTGCTTTTCTTTAGGCTATTTCTTTGTGGCCATTAGCTGCGTCTGGCAGCTCTTGCTCGGCGGGATCCTCGAGGCACAGCGAATTAAATCGTCGTCGAGGCTTGCCTCGTCTCCGGAGGAGGTATGTAATTATCATCCTCGACCTCTTAAATGCCGCTCTCGTGAGGGCTTGCTTTTGCATCCTCTGCGCTGAATCTTCTTTGGAGGGTTGTCTTCGGCACTCTCTAGGGTGTTATTATCTCCGGTGCGGAATCTCCATTCTTCTTTGTGGCGGGATTTAGGCGGCGCCATTGGCGTCGGCGCTTGGGCTGTTTCTTTGAGAATCTGCCTCCGCTGCTTCTTCGCCGTCCCCATCTTTTGGGGTGTCCACCATGTATATATCGTATGGCGAGGTGGTCTTCGATTATACTATGGCGCTAGTTCTTGATCGTCTCCGGCATCGTCGTCCATACCGTCGATGTCTTGAATCGTAGTCTAACATGTCGGTTAGATCATTGGCATGGCTACAAAGTGGGTGGTGGGTGGGCTTTGAATTTCTTAAATCGTCCGCATCCCAACCATCACGGCGTAGTCGGCCAGGGCTCTCGGATAGCGAGAGATGCTTTAGCGATTTTAGGATGTCACCAAAGGGAGAGTGCTAAAAGATGTCGCAGCGGTGAACTCCATGATCGGCGCCAATCAGATTCGATTAGCGAGTGCGAGGAGGTTGGTCGGCGAGTCGGCACCTCGGTCGCGAGCTTTATAAGGGGCGAGTAGCGTTGGCTCCATCGCCGTGGAAGTTGCAGCTCGGCGGTGTCCAGCCACCCGTCCTCGTCTGCGCGATCGGCTCCGGACTATGGGTCGGGCGGGTTAGTGTCGGACCTCAAAGTCTTGTCCGTGGCGAGTTAGATCATGCCCATCGTGTGCGGTCGGCGGCGCTTCGGCTGCGGCTCGAGATCCATCGAAGATCAAGTCTCCGCGGATATCCGTTGTGAAGTTTAGGCTCCGAATCTGATCTGGTGGCGAGGCGTAGCTTCGATCTGCTCGGATGGCCAAGTGAATTGGCTGCGGTCTGAACCGCCGAATATGAAGATCTGTCGGGAGAAAAGTCTCACCGGGACTGCGTTGTTGTTGATTGAAGAAGCCATCAAGCCTATCGGTGGCGACGGAGAAACTCTCAATAAAGCACCAATGTCGATTGTCAAGACCGGCGGATCTCGGGTAAGGCGTCCCGAGCGGTGCATCTAGGCGGATGGTAACGGGAGACAAGGGACATGATGTTTTTACCCGAGTTGGGCCCTCTTGATGGAGGTAAAACCTACTCTGGTTGATTGATATTGATGATATGGGTAGTACAAGAGTGGATCTACCACGAGATCAAGGAGGCTAAACCTAGAAGCTAGCCTATGGTATGATTGTTGTAATGGTTGTTGTCCTACGGACTAAAACCCTCCGGTTTATATAGACACCGGGGAGGGCTAGGGTTACACAGAGTCGGTTACAATGGTAGGAGATCTACATATCCGTATCGCCAAGCTTGCCTTCCATGCCAAGGAAAATCCCATCCGGACACGGGACGAAGTCTTCAATCTTGTATCTTCATTGTCTTGGAGTCCGGCTGACGATGATAGTCCGGCTGTCTGGACACCCCCTAGTCCAGGACTCCCTCAAGCGCCCCTATTTTGGTACACCGACAAGAGCCCCCTGGCCTGGGCCACACAATAGCGCGATACGTTGTTGGGCCAGAGCCAGAACGGTGCGTGGGCAGGCGAGGCGTTTTTTTACCGTGATAGCCTTCCGTCCGCCGCGCTTCCCCATGACCCGTGTTGAATGCGTGACGTGGGGGTCGCACGCGCGGGTGATCAAGGCATGCTTGCGTCATCTTGCGGTGGGCAGTAAAGAGGCAGCTTGCGTGTCCTTTCGAGACCGTAGGGCCGCCGTTCATTTACTGTGCTTACCTGGGAACCGTCGCTCCACGCGTCCCATTACCCGTCTTCGTGCCCGCGTCGCGCATGCCGAAGCGGAAGCGAATGATGGCGTGCGGGATCTGAGAATACTTGCATGCGTGGATCGATTCCCACGCGCCTTTAATTGGGCGGGGAGGGCGGTCGACGGCCTTGCCCGCTGTCACCTTTAATGAGCCGGATTCGCCGAGAGGGGCGGCCGAGCCCTGCCCCCGTCTCTTTATAAGGAGGGGAGCGCGAGGAACGATGCCTCTCAGTCCTTCATCATCTACCTATTCATGCTCCTTCCTCTCTTCTACCATGGCGAGAGGGCGCGGTGATGCTTCATCGGTGGCGGCGAGGGTCTCCGCTCAACAACGCGTCGCCCCTCCCCAAGAGCTCATGGTGGCGGAGCCAGCCATTAGAGGCAGGGGAAGGTGGTAAGGTCGAGGCCGTCGTGGCGGTCGGGGAAGAGGAGGACGGGGCGGTGCATCGGCCTCGCCTCCGCCAGCGGCCCCTCCCCCGGTGGAGGGCCACGTCGGGGACAACTCCTACGAGTTCTTCATCGGGCTGCGCTAGCCGCGCGCCGTCGTCTTTGTCTCCCACCACCGTTTGCCCGGGAGATGGAGCTGGACCCGCCGCAGGCGCTGAGGCTGCACATGAGGGGCTGTGGGAATAGCGGCACATGGGCCGACGTTGAGTTCCCCGCCCCTCACGTCAGGTAGCTTTGTCGGGGGTGGAAGACCTTCGCTCGCATCCACAGCCTGACGGAGGGCTCACTCTGCATTTCAAACTAATAGATAGTGGCCTCCTCTTCATTAAGGTCTTCGGACACTTCGGGACTCGCGTAAGGTGCTGCGTGGAGAGTTCTTCTGATGATGAAGATTCCTCCTCGAGCCAGAGTGGCGAGGAGGACAGCGGCAGCGACGACGAGGGCAGCGGGCAGTAGGATGTCGGGTCCGACTAAGCATCGGGCGCGCCGCTCCGGGGCGACACGGCGGTCCCATCATCCGTGTCGCCGGCTCCTTGAACTTCTCGGGGTCGCCTCCTTGGGTGACTTGGGTAGGGAGGCCGGGGAAGGCAAAGAAGGCGGGTAGCGGCCGTCAAGTCGGAGTACGATGGCACCGACGCCTTCATAGCGTATTACCGGACTGCCACCACCGCCAACCCTCTCCTATGCGATCGTCGGCATGTTCTTTTGGCGCCTTCTGCTGCTCCTACCTTGCCTAGGCGCTCCTTCTGCCCTTTTGCCTTCTTGTTTCATTTCCTGATGAGAGGGACAAGAAAGGGATCACGGGCATCTTATCTTTTTTCAATTTGTAAGCCCATGGGACTTATTTAGATCTAAAACCTGTAATCTCCATGTTCATGTTTACATTCCGTATGAACTGTACCTACATGGAACGTATTAATGGAAAAGGGTGCTTGCCGGGTCTTGTGTGTGTGTGAGCAAAGCCCATACCAAGGAGCAAATCCTTGTTATTTTCAATATAAACACCGCTTCCCGGCAGCAGGCCTTGACGTTCCCCCACTCTGTGCGTCCATACTCACGCCTTTGGCGGAGGCAGGGACGAAGTGGGGGCGGGCCCTACGCTTATTTCCTTGCCACGGCGGCTACAACCCTATTCCGTACCAAGGAGCTCTTGGGTGATAGGAATGAGGGGAGCACGGCAGCCTTGGAACAAAAAGGAGGTTCCGTACGTCCCAAGTTTCATACGAAAATGCATGACGGGGGAAAGGAAAACTTATCTGAATTTGCAACCCCCGGCAACCCTGACTTTTCGTCGGTGAACCTTCGTGTTTTCAGCTCTCGGCAAGCTTGGAATGCCGGGCACGGAGCGCCGGCTTGTTTTCTTCCTTCCACTTGGTTTGGCAGAAACACATCATGTACCATGCGTACCAAAGAGGATGGGTAGGAACAACATGACACAAACTCGACCTCTATGCTAGGGGTTAGTCGCTGCTAAGCACTATCAAGCCTAACCGAGGGAGGGACTCAATCTAGCATGCATGCTACAACTTTGGGTGCCAGCGCTTCATTTAGTTATGCTCAGGGCGCCTGGCTCTGTACAGAGTGTCACATGCCTTGCTGGCAAGGCTTGTACAAAAGGTTGCCTGCCGGGGGGCCCGGCAGCCGCGCCTTATGGGTAGAACTTGCTAAGATGCTCGATCTTCCAAGAGTTGCTCACTAGAACGGCATCTTCGGTCTCCAGGCAGACTGCGCCAGGCCTGGTGACTCGTGTTACCCGATAAGGGCCTTCCCACTACGGTGTTAACTTGTTGGAATTCTTGGCCGACTGATCATGCCGAAGAACAAGGTCGCCTTCCTCAAAGCTCCGGGCATGAACCTTGCGGCTATGGTAGTGATGCAAGGCTTGCTGGTAACATGCTGCTCTCACAGCCGCCTGGAGATGATCTTCCTCAAGGAATGTTGCGTCATCTTGCCGCAATCGCTCTTGCTCAAGCTCGTCATAAGCGAGCACTCGAGGTGACCCGTATATGAGTTCTGTGGGGAGAACTACTTCTGCCCCATAGAAAAGGGCAAAGGGTGTCTGGCCGGTGGCTCGATTTGGCGTCGTTCTGATCGACCAAAGAACTGCCGGCAACTCGTCAATCCAGTGCCTTCCACTCTTGCACAGCCTGTCAAAAGTCTTCGTTCTTAAGCCTCGCAGAACTACAGCATTTGCTCTCTCTGCTTGGATGTTGCTTCGTGGGTGTGCCACAGAAGCAAAACTGACCTTGCTGCCGAGATCCTCGATGTACTACATGAAGGTGTGGCTTGAGAACTGTGTGCCATTGTCAGTGATGATCCTATTGGGTACACCCAAATGGCAAACTAGCCCTTTGAAGAACTTGATGGCTGACTGTGCTGTCACCTTCCTCACTGCTTCCACCTCAGGCCACTTTGTGAACTTGTCGATTGCAACGTACAAGTACTCAAAGCCCCTAATAGCGCAGGGAAAGGGGCCCAGTATGTCGAGCCCCAGATCAAAAAAGGCCAGGAGAGAGGGATCGTCTGCAAGGCTTGAGCAGGTTGATGAAGTTTCTTTGAATGGGCCTTGCGCTTCACACTTGATTCTTGGTGTAAATGCATCTGGAGGCGATGGGCGAGAAGAAACCTTCTTTGGAAAGCCTTGCCAGCACGAGACCTTGACCCTATGTGGGAGCCACATATGCCTCCATGTATCTCTGCCAATATCTCCAGTCCTTCCTCCCGGGAGATGCACTTCAATTTCACCCCATGCGGTCTTTTCCTGTACAAGACGTTGTCAGCAGGTGGTCAGAGCGGACCCGCAGACTCTTGTCTCTGCCTCTTCCTGTTCCTCAGGGAGCTCTCCTATTTGGAGGAAGCGGACGGTGTATTGCGCCCATGCCGGAGCCTGTGGCTTGACGGCGAAGACCAAAGGCATTTCCTCTGCCACGGGAATGGTTGCGTCCATGGCAAGGGCCTGGCGCCCCGCCGGAGTCGGTTGTCCCACGGCAGGCTCGATGTCCATGGCAACTCCTTCGCCGGTGGCTCCAGGGAGCTCGGTGGGGAAGTACTTGCCGGGGCCTAGCTTCCTCCGCTTGTTCTGCTCTGTTGATGGTTCGACGGATGGTTGAGTTAACCGAAGCTCAAAAGTACATGGTTCCACAGGTAGCTTGAGGGTAGCACGCTTCAACAGATAGTCGGCGAAGTCATTCTCCACTCGGGGGACATGCTCCGCCTGTATCCTGTCAAAGCGCTCCTCCAGTTTCCTCACTTCATCGATGTAAGCCTCCATCAGCAGGCTCTGATAATCCTTGTTGATTTGCCTGACGACAAGCTGTGAATCACCCTTGATGATGAGCTTTTTGACTCTGAGGTCCGCTGCTATCCTAAGACCGGCAAGCAAGCCCTCGTACTCGGCGGTGTTGTTAGTTGACATCTCCCGAGGAAAGTGCATTTGGATACGTACTTGAGGTGCTCCCTGGTGAGCGCGACAAGCAGCACACCAGCACCGGCGCCTTGCAACGAGAAAGCCCCATCAAAGTACACGATCCAATTGCGGCTCGTTTCCTTGCCGGGGAGAGTGGTCTCCTGTACCTCTTTGTCGGGCGTCGAGGTCCATTACGCAACGAACTCAGCCAAGACTCTGCTCTGAATCGTCAAGGTGCTCTCAAACTTTAAACCAAAACTTGACAGCTCCAGGGCCCATTCCACAATCCTTCCTGTTGCATCTGTGTTAGCATTATCCATTACAGCAGGGCCTTGGTGACTTGGTGATCTCGTGCGCTTGGAAGTAATGACGCAGCTTCCTCAAGGCCATAAGGAGGCCGAAGAGCAATTTCTACACACTAAAGTACCTCAACCTAGCCCCCTGCAAGAGGGAGCTGATGAAGTAAACTAGGTGCTGCACCATTTTGTTCTTCTGCACCGCTTCACCTACTCGCATGGGCCCTGTTGCACTGGCGTCAGCCCCTGCCGGGGACTCAGTCTTGCCGGGAACGAGGCCTGCCGGGGAGGGTTCCGGCTCACCATCCATTGATTTTGCCACTGCCGCTGCCTCTTTGTCAACCTCTCTCTGCGCCACCAGTGTGTCGCTAACCACCTAATTCGTTGCTGCTAGGTACAACAGCAACGATTCCTGTGGTTTAGGCGCAACCAGCACTGGGGTAGAGGAGAGGTATTTCTTCAAATCCTGCAGTGCAGCCTCGGCCTCCGGGGTCCACTCCATTGGGCCCGCCTTCTTTCAAAATCTTGAAAAAGGGAAGGGCACGCTCTGCGGAGTTGGAGATGAATCTGCTCATGGCGGCAATGCAGCCAGTGAGCCGACACACGTCTTTGATCCGCTTAGGTGGCTCAATTTGCTCGATGGCCTTGTTCTTATCTAGGTTTGCCTCAATCCCACGCTGCGACACAAAGAACTCGAGAAGCTTGCCGGACTGGACACCGAAGACACAATTCTCAGGATTCAACTTGAGGTTGATCTTGCGCAGGTTTGCAAACATTTCCTCCAGATCTTGCACAAGTGTTGCCTTGTGCTTTGTTTTGACCACTATGTCATCCATATAAGCTTCCATATTTCTATGTAGCTGGGGCTCAAAACCATTTTGGACTGCTCTTGCAAAGGTTGAGCCGGCACTCTTCAACCTTAAAGGCATCCGTAAAAAGCAATACGTACCACATGGGGTGATGAATGCTATCTTCTCCTCGTCTTTCTTTGTCATGAAGATCTGGTGGTACCCTGAGTAGGCGTCGTGAAATGATAGCAGGTCACACCCGGCCGTGGAGTCAACAATCTGGTCGATGCGCGGTAATAGGAAGGGATCCTTTGGACAAGCTTTATTGATGTCTGTGTAATCAACACACAGTCTCCACTTCCCGTTTGCCTTGCGCACCACTACCGGATTGGCCAACCACATTGGATGGAGCACCCCTCTTACCAAGCATGCCGCCTCTAGCTTTTTGATATCCTCCATTATGAACTCCTGCCTCTCCAGAGCTTGCTTCCTGACCTTTTGCTTGACGGGCCGTGCATGAGGACAGACAGCAAGGTGGTGCTCAATCACTTCCCTGGGAACGCCGGGGATGTCGGATGCTTGCCATGCAAACACATCGACATTCGCCCATAGGAAAGCGACGAGCTCGCTTTCCTATTTGCCGTTGAGGGTGGAGCTTATGGTAAAAGCCCCTCCCATGCCGTCCTCCTTGACGGACACCTTCTTGGTCTCTAGCGGTGCAGCTCTGGACTTCTTGCTCTTGCTGGTGGAGCTCTCTGGTATGTCCTCAACGGGAGCGCAACACCCGAGGAGGCTCTCTTGCCGGAGTGGGTGCGAGGAGTCTCGCCGGTCTTCTTTCCTTCCGGGGCTCTGTCGGCAGAGGCAGGTGCCTTGGCGCAGCTGCTGCAACTGCTTCCCGCTAGAGTTGGTCGGTGCAAATCAGCGCGTCTTTCTTGTCGGAGGGTATGGTGATGATGTTCATTGTCCCGGGCATCTTCAGCGTGTTAAGGCATAATGAGGAGCCGCCATGAACTTGGCTAGCGCCGGGCGGCCGAGGATCCCGTTGTAAGGCAACGGGATCTCGGCTACATCAAAGACAATCCTCTCCATCCTGTAGTTCAGCTCGCCTCCAAACGTCACGGGCAGTGTGACCTTTCCCTTTAGCTGGCTCCTCCCCGGATTGACCCCTTGGAACGTGCCCGTCTCCTCGAGGTCTCCGCCAGCGATGTGCAGCCTTTTGATCACAACAGGCGAGATCAAGTTCAGACCGGCCCCGCCGTTAACTAGCATCTTCGTCACCTTGAGTTTGCGGATTGTTGGTGAGACCAACAACGGCAAGCACCCGACTGTAGTAATGCGGTCAGGGTGATCCTCGTTGTCGAAGATGATGGGCATGCTGGACCACTTCAGCGGCTTCCGTGCGTCAAGCGACGGCTCCACCGCTGTAATCTCACGCGCCCACTGCTTGAGCTGGCGGTGGGATGTATGCAGCGAGGCGCCACCATCGATGCACATGGCGGTGGGATGTATGCAGCGAGGCGCCACGAGTTCCCCTACTACGAGATACGCCGGATATTGAACCGACAGTGGGCGCCGGTGTTGGTGTCTTGGAGGTTGCCACGCCGTCGTCTGGCGGCACGATGACGCCCCTGGAGGGCCCTGCGCCGCCTGCGGGGGGCCCAACTCCATCTCTGGAGTTCGCTATGTGTGGCTTGTCGCCTGGCGCACGAATGACGCCGCTCACCAGGCCCGGACTACCAGGGTGGTGAGGATGTTCGCGGGCTGCGCCACGGGTTCTCTCCGTGACTGGCCTGCTAGTGGTCCGCACCGGTACAGGGAGTCCAGTCCCGGAAGAACCGATCGCTGTGGTCATCTTCTTCTTGGGAGCCATGGCGATGAAGAGCTGTGCTACTAGCTGCTAAACCAGATGCTCACTGCTGCACCCCCTACCTGGCGTGCCAAAGATGTTGGTGGGAAAAGACACCTATGGGATCACAAGAATCCCTACTACGGTTGCGGGGCGCTGGGTGGTGAGGAGAGTAGGATCAGGGGGCCGCCACAGTGGCACACAGGAGGTGGCATCAGGGTACTGTGGTTAAGCCTATCGCTAGCTATTACGGGACAAGACGCATTTAATGCGCCTCTGACGTGTCCCCTCCACTTTACCGCCGCTTCGCCCTGCTTCGACACACGCCTGGGCCAGCGAGGCGGCGGTGCCATGTAGGCTAGCAAGCTGCTGAGGTGGTGTGGTGGTAGGGCCTTCACGAAGATTTGCATGCCACCACTTAGGCATGCGTTGAGTTGGCTAAGGAGCCTTGTGTCGACATGCAGGTGCCTGCCCAGCTGGTGGGCTGGCAGCTGCATGGGAGCGGTGTCAAAGGCTTGGCGGGTGTGGGCATGGCTGTGGCTTCACGGACGCCTCTGGCGAGGGCCTTGCCGGGGGCCCCGGCAAGGGTCTTGCCGCGGCATTGCGGTCGTCCCCGGCAAGGGTCTTTGTCGGGGGTCTTGTGGGTTTTCTCGGCAAGGATCTTGTCGAGGTTCGTTGTCTTCTACTCTTCTGATTTGGAGTGTTGCTTGTCTTCACAAAGATCTGCATGCCACCATGGAGGCGCCTCCCGAGCCTATGTTCCAGCACGGTTGGTGACGCTGGAGAAACTGGGGCCCAAGGGAGGCGTGTCCTGCTTGCGTCAGGTAGGCTGCCCCGGTAAGGGCCTTGCTGGGTCCGCGGTCCTTGCCGGGGGAAACCACTTCGCCTTCTTGTTCTTTATGCTTCTATCTTGGCGACGCTTTGATTCTGTGTTGTGGCTCTAATTTCCTGTCTCTTCCCTGCTTAAGTACGGTCATGGGCACGGCTCTGACTGCCCGTGCACAAATAAGGGGTACAAAAGAGCGCCCCTATTTCGGTACACCAACACTTCTCCATATTCATATGGCCCGCAGTGATGATCTTCACGCCATCAAATACTACCCACTCAAACTCAAGGGACCAGCTAGGTACTGGTTGAACAGTCTGCCCGAAAACTCTATTGGTAGCTGGGAGGACTTGGAGGACACCTTCTCATACGTCTTCAACGTATCTATAATTTTCGATTGTTCCATGCTATTATATTACCCGTTTTGGATGTTTATGGGCTTTACTAAACACTTTTATATTATTTTTGGGACTAACCTATTAACCGGAGTGTCGTGGGAAACGAACACCTATGGGTCAGGGCCCCTTCTCGGTCCGGCAGGGAGCAGAGGGCGCACGAAGAGCAGATCGAGGCGAGGCACGCGAGGGATTTTACCCAGCTTCGGAGCTCTCCGGAGAGATAAAACTCCTACTGCTGCTTTGTGGTGGTATTACGTTCTTGCTCGAGAGCATGAGCATTCTGTAGTGTTGAATGAGTCGAACCCCCTCTACGTTGCGCATGTGCCTCCTTTTATAGGCTAAAGGGGTCACCGGCAGTGGCAGCGTATCACGAGGGTAAAAGTGTAAAAATTGTGGTTGGTACAACTGCTTCTCTGATGCCCTACCTAACTCGGCGGCATGGGACAAGAGCATTTAATGCCGTCCGGTCGCCCAAGCAGTCGCGAAGCGACCGTTAGAGCGCCATCGTTCGCCATGATGGCCATCTCGTCATCTTCGCTCGCCACCTCGCACCGCTTGGCTGCACAGCCACCCGCCACGTGCGCCTGGAACGATCCTGCGGCGACACGTCATCGGATGTGCTGGAGCGTGGACACAGAGTGGTGGCTTTGCCTCGGCAAGCGCCTTGCCGCGGTCGTTGTCTTGTTGCGCCCGGAAGCTTGTCGCTCGCCGGGTCTTGCTGGGACGCGCGGTGCGTCGCGGCAAGCTCCTTGAAAAGCCTTGGTTGGGCTTCCCGGCAAGCTCCTCTTGCCGGGGCCTTGTCCTTCCCGGCAAACTCCTCTTGCCGGGGCCTTGTCTTCTCAGTTAAAACACTTTGTTCTTGAATGGCACCAATAGGAACTACGGAGGATCTTGGCGGGCACCCGGCAAGCCTTGCCGCGGGACGCTGCGACTGCCCGTGCACAAGTTCGGGATACTAAGGGACCCCTACTTTAGTACGCCGACACAGAGGCCTAACCCTAATTGCTGTTTTTTTGCCTATTTCAGTGTTTTGCAGAAAAGGAATATCAAACGGAGTCCAAACGGAATGAAACCTTCGGGAGAGTTATTTTTGGAACAAACGCAATCCAGGAGACTTGGAGTGGACGTCAAGAAGCAAACGAGGAAGCCACAATGCAGGGAGGCCCGCCCAGGTGGGTGGGCGCGCCCCGCACCCTCATGGGCCCCTCGTGGCTCCCCTGACCGACTTCCTTCGCCTATATATATCACCATACCCTGAAAACATCCAGGAGCACCATGAAACCCTATTTCCACCACTGCAACCTTCTGTGCCCGTGAGATCCCATCTTGGAGCCTTTTCCGGTGCTACGCCGGAGGGGGAATCGATCATGGAGGGCTTCTATATCAACACCATAGCATCTTCGATGAGTTGTGAGTATTTTACCATAGACCTTCGGGTCCATAGTTATTAGCTAGATGGCTTCTTTTCTCTCTTTTAATCTCAATACAAAGTTCTCCTCGATCTTCTTGGAGATCTATTCGATGTAATTCTTTTTCCGGTGTGTTTATCTAGATCCGATGAATTGTGGGTTTATGATCAAGATTATGTATGAGAAATATTTGAATCTCCTCTGAATTCTTTTATGTATGATTTGTTATCTTTGGAAGTCTCTTCGAATTATCAGTTTGGTTTGGCCTACTAGATTGATCTTTCTTGCAATGGGAGAAGTGCTTAGCTTTGGGTTCAATCTTGCGGTGTCCTTTCCCAGTGCACTTGTAGAAAACAGGGCATACTTTCGGCCCAGATAAGAGTCCCTGTTCAATCACAAACCGGGACCCATGGGCCCATTGGTCCCGATTCATGAGGCCAAGGGCCTGCCGGGCCTCGTGGGGGCATTGGTCCCGGTTCATCTGGCCCCTTTGGTCCCAGTTGGTGGGACGAACCGGGACCAATGGGTCTCGCTCCTGGCCCACCACCATTGGACCAAGTTCGTGGCATGCACCGGGACGAAAGGGTGACCTTTAGTCCCGGTTCATGCCACGAACCGGGACCAATGAGTTGCCTATATATACCCCTCGCCCGCGAGCAGAGCACTCCCACTGCTCTGTTTTTCCTGGGTGGCAAGGGGAGAGCTTTGTGGTGCTCTAGCTCACTTCCTATGCACACGAGGTGTTCGATGGAATTCCCGAGCCACACTACTTAAGCTTTCTCCTCTCCGAGCTCGACTTCCAAGCTGCATTTTCCTCAATATTTGTCTAGGTTTAGCGGTCCGTCATGTCCCGTCCCCTTCTTCACTGCCGTCGATCGCCCGCGCCGATCTCGTCGCCGGCACCACTGTGGTGAGCCTCTTGTTCTTATCTTCTTTATGAAAGGAAAAAAAATCTTTCTTGTATGTTTCTATAGTTACTTGTATAATTTTCTTACTTTTATTATTGCTTCTTATTATTTAGTGCGATGGTTTTGGTATCCACCCCCGTCGGCCCTTGTCCTATCTATGATTCAGATGTGGTATATATTATCTTTAGAACTATTTGGTTCATTTATTGTTTATGACAATTATGCCGGCCAACATGAAATAGATTTTATTTATTCAGGAGGTATGTGAATCAGAAATTCCAACCGGCCCTATTGTCGAGAGATTAAATTTAGTTGAAGAAAAAACAATTTCTTGAAGGAAAAATTTGAAAAAATTGAGGAGGAGAAGATGATATTGGAGTTGCATGTTGTGGATGTCGTCGATGATCACAAGATCAAGATGGATGCAATGCGCTTGAAGATTAGAAAGATTAGAAAATATGCCATTCATACCGAGGCTTGGTATCATTATGCCGTTGGATCAATTGTTACCTTGGTTGCGATTATGATCGCATTTCTTTTGGCATTGAAATGTTTTACATAGTTTTAATGTATGGTTTAATTAATTAGATGCTCTGGAGAGCTATATGTTGTTAGATGAGAACTATGTATGTACTTTGGTTTTAATGTGATGATGAACTTCTATTAATTTGGTCACTTAATTATCTATTCATGATGTTCAGTAATACTTTTGGACACACTTAATTATATATAATGCACGCAGATGAACCGGCAATGATGGTATGGTGACAAACACACCTCTGAGTACATTAAGGGCGTGCATGATTTTCTCGAAGTGGCTGAGGCAAACAAGCAGAATGGTTTTATGTGTTGTCCATGCCCTATATGTGGGAATACGAAGTCTTACTCTGACTCGAAAATCATTCACACCCACCTTCTTTATAAGGGTTTCATGCCGCACTATAATGTTTGGACCAAGCATGGAGAAATAGGGGTTATGATGGAAGACAACAAAGAAGAAGATGACGATGAGAACTATGTGAACCCCGAATACGGTGATGCTGCAATAGTGGAAGCTGTTAAAGATCAAGAGGAACCAGACGATGTGCCCGATGATGATCTCCGCCGGGTCATTGTTGATGCAAGGAGTCAGTGTGAAAGTCAAAAGGAGAAGGTGAAGTTCGATCGCATGCTAGAGGATCACAAAAAAGGTTTGTACCCCAATTGCGAAGATGGCAACACAAAGCTCGGTACCTTATTGGAATTGCTGTAGTGTAAGGTAGAGAATGCCGTGCCTAACAAAGGATTTGAGAAGCTACTGAAAATATTGAAGAAGAAGCTTCCAAAGGATAACGAATTGCCCGATAGTACGTACGCATCAAAGAAGGTTGTTTGCCCTCTAGGATTGGAGGTGCAGAAGATACATGCATGCCATAATGACTGCATCCTGTACCGTGGTGCGTATGAGGATTTGAACGCATGCCCCGTATGTGGTGCATTGCGGTATAAGATCGGACAAGATGACCTGGTGATGTTGTGGGCGCGCCCGGAAGAGGTTCTGCCAAGGTGATGTGGTATGCTCCTATAATACCATGGTTGAAACGCCTGTTCAGAAACAAAGAGCATGCAAGTCGATGCGATGGCACAGAGTTGACCGTAAGAAAGATGGGAAGTTGAGAGCACCCGCTGACGGGTCGCAATGGAGAAAAATCGAGCGAAAGTACTGGGAGGAGTTTGCAGGTGATGCAAGGAACGTATGATTTCGTTTAAGCGCGGATGGCATTAATCCTTTCGGGGAGCAGAGCAGCAATCTCAGCACCTGGCCCATGACTCTATGTATCGATAACCTTCCTCCTTGGTTGTGCATGAAGCGGAAGTTCATTAGGATGCCAGTTCTCATCCAAGGCCCTATGCAACCCAGCAACGACATTGATGTGTACCTAAGGCAATTAGTTGAAGAACTTTTACAGCTGTGGATTGGAAAAGGTGCACGTGTGTGGGATGATCACAAACAGGAGGAATTTGACCTGCATGCGTTGCTGTTTGTCACCATCAATGATTGGCCTGCTCTCAGTAACCTTTCAGGACAGACAAACAAGGGATACCACGCATGCACGCACTGTTTAGATGACACCCAAAGTATATACCTGGACAAATGCAGGAAGAATGTTTACCTGGGGCATCGTCGATTCCTTCCGACCAACCATCAATGTCGAAAGAAAGGCAAGCACTTCAAAGGCGAGGCAGATCACCGGAATAAGCCGCCATGCGTCTCGGTGATCACGTGCTTGCTATGGTCGATGATTTAAAAGTAATCTTTGGAAAGGGTCGGCGGACTATACATTACGAATGATCTTTGAGGACACACACCCATGTGGAGGAAGAAATCTATATTTTGGGACCTACCCTACTGGAAAGACCTAGAGGTCCGCTCTTCAATTGACGTGATGCAAGTGACGAAGAACCTTTGCGTGAACCTTCTAGGCTTCTTGGGCATGTATGTGAAGACAAAAGATACATCGGAGGCACGGGAGGACCTGTAACGTTTGCACGAAAAAGACGGCTTGCCTCCAAAGCAGTATGAAGGTCCTGCCAGCTATGCTCTTACCAAAGAATAGAAGGAAATCTTCTTTGAATGCCTGCTCAGTATGAAGGTCCCGTCTGGCTACTCATCGAATATAAAGGGAATAATAAATATGGCAAAGAAAAAGTTCCAGAACCTAAAGTCTCATGACTGCCACATGATTATGACGCAACTGCTTCTGGTTGCATTGAAGGGGCTTTGACCGAAAGACGTTCAATTAGCCATTGCGAAGCTATGTTCATTCCTCAATGCAATCTCTCAGAAGGTGATAGATCTAGAAATCCTACCAAGGTTAAGCAGTGATGTGGCGCAATGTCTTGTCAGTTTCGAGATGGTGTTCCCACCATCCTTCTTCAATATCACGACACACATCCTAGTTCATATATTCAACGAGATTGCCGTTCTGGGCCCTGTATTTCTACACAATATGTTCCCCTTTGAGAGGTTCATGGGAGTCCTAAAGAAATATGTCCGTAACCGTGCTAGGCCAGAAGGAAGCATCTCCATAGGCCATCAAACAGAGGATGTCACTGAGTTTTGTGTTGACTTCATTCCTGACCTTAAGAAGATAGGTCTCCCTCAATCACGGTATGAGGGGAAAAGGCACGCTAGGAGGGGACTCAATAGTATGTAGGGACGGGCATTCTTGGTCTCAAGCACACTACACGGTTCTACAGAATTCTACCTTGGTGAACCCGTATGTCGATGAACACAAGAACATTCTGCGCTCCAAACACCCGGACAAGTGTGAGGACTGGATTACATGTGAACACATCAGGAGTTTCGGCAGTTGGTTCCAAACACGTCTCAGGTGTGACAACACTATTTCTAATGACCTGTACTCGTTGGCGAGGGAGGAAACCATCTTCGGCTGTAATGACCTACAAAGGGTACGAGATAAATGGGAATGCATTTTACATGATCACCCAAGATCAAAATAGCACCAACCAAAACAGTGGTGTCCACTTTGATGCAGCAACCAAGAGGGGAAAGGACACATATTATGGTTACATAGTGGACATATGAGAACTTGACTATGGAAATGATATTAAGGACCCTTTGTCTAAGTGCAAATGGGTCAATTGATACATCTCCAACGTATCTACTTTTCCAAACACTTTTGCCCTTGTTTTGGACTCTAACTTGCATGATTTGAATGAAACTTACCCGGACTGATGCTGTTTTCAGGAGAACTACCATGATGTTGTTTTATTTGTAGAAAAGAAAAGTTGTCGGAATGTCCTGAAAATCCATGGAGGCACTTTTTGGAATTAATAAGAATTTATGGGTGAAAGAAATACACCAGGGGGCCCAGGGCCTGTCCACGAGGCAGGCGCCCCCCAGAGGGCGCGCCCCTATTTCGTGGGCCCCCTGGACCTCCACCGACCTCAACTCCAACTCCATATATTCACGTTCGGGGAGAAAAAACATCAGAGAGAAAGTTTCATCGCGTTTTACGACACTGAGCCGCCGCCAAGCCCTAATCTCTCTCGAGAGGGCTGATCTGGAGTCCGTTCAGGGCTCCGTAGAGGGGGATTCGTCGCCATCGTCATCATCAACCATCCTCCATCACCAATTTCATGATGCTCACTGATATGTATCCAACGTATCTACTTTTCCAAACACTTTTGCCCTTGTTTTGGACTCTAACTTGCATGATTTGAATTAAACTAACCCGGACTGGCGCTGTTTTCAGCAGAACTGCCATGATGTTGTTTTATGTGTAGAAAAGATAAGTTCTCGGAATGTCCTGGAAATCCACGGAGGCACTTTTTGGAATTCATAATATTTTTTGGCGAAAGAATTAACACCAGGGGGCCCACAGGCTGTCCACGAGACAGGGGCGCCCCCATAGGGTGCGGCCTCCTATCTCGTGGTCCCCCTGGACCTCCACTGACCTCAACTCCACTCCATATATTCACGTTCGGGGAGAAAAAATAAGAGAGAAAGTTTCATCGCGTTTTACGACACGGAGCCGCCGCCAAGCCCTAATATCTCTCGGGAGGGCTGATCTGTGGAGTCCGTTCGGGGCTCCGGAGAGGGGGATTCGTCGCCGTCGTCATCATCAGCCATCCTCCATCACTAATTTCATGATGCTCACCGCCGTGCGTGAGTAATTCCATCGTAGGCTTGCTGGACGGTGATGGGTTGGATGAGATTTACCATGTAATTAAGTTAGTTTTGTTAGGGTTTGATCCCTAGTATCCACTATGTTCTGAGATTGATGGTGCTATGACTTTGCTATGCTTAATGCTTGTCACTAGGGCCCGAGTGCCATGATTTCAGATCTGAACCTATTATGTTTTCATGAATATATGTGTGTTCTTGATCCTAACTTGCAAGTCTATAGTCACCTATTATGTGTTATGATCCGACAACCCCGAAGTGACAATAATGGGGATACTTCTCAGTGATGACCATAGTTTGAGGAGTTCATGTATTCACTATGTGCTAATGCTTTGTTCTGGTTCTCTATTAAAAGGAGGCCTTAATATCCCTAAGTTTCCACTAGGACCCCGCTTCGACGGGAGGGTAGGACAAAAGATGTCATGCAAGTTCGTTTCCATAAGCACGTGTGACTATTTACGGAATACATGCCTACATTACATTGATGAATTGGAGCTAGTTCTATGTCACCCTATGTTATAGATATTACATGAGGAATCGCATCCGGCATAATTATCCATCACTGGTCCATTGCCTATGAGCTTTTCACATATTGTTCTTCGCTTATTTACTTTTCCGTTGCTACTGTTACAACTACTACAAAAACCCAAAAACATTTATCTTTACTTTTGCTACCGTTACCTTTATTATCATACCACTTTTGCTACTAAATACTTTTCTGCAGATACTAAGTTATCTAGGTATGTTGAATTGACAACTCAACTGCTAATAGTCAATAATATTCTTTGGCTCCCCTTGTGTCGAATCAATAAATTTGGGTTGAATACTTTACCCTCGAAAGCTGTTGCGATCCCCTACACTTGTGGGTTATCAAGACTAATTTCTGGCGCCGTTGCCGGGGAGCATAGCTCTATTCTCTGAGTCACTTGGGATTTATATCTGTCGATCACTATGAAGAACTTGAAAGACGCTAAAACCAAGATTTTCCCCTCAACTACGAGAGGAGGTAAGGAACTGCCATCTAGCTCCGCACTAGATTCTCCTTCCGTTATTAGTAGGCTTGCGACACCTAAACCTGCTACTGCTATGAATTTTGATATGTCCCATGTTATTGATGATGCCACTTCTGCTATGCATGATGAAACTACTTCTGTGCGTGATACTACTTTGCCATTAGGTGAATTTCTTGATGAACAACTTGCTAGAGTTAGGGGGAATGAAAGTACTAAAGAACCTATTATTGATGATAGTGATGATGAAGGTTCCCCCAATGATTATGTATTACATGTTGTTCCTAAGGGTTATGTTATGAATGAAGAAGCTGCTAGGGAAATCTTTGCTTGCAATGATAGATATGATCTTAAGAAGTTATTAGCTAAATGGAAGCAGCAGTCTCTTAATGCTAGAATGAAACCCGATCCTGCTTTTGGTACTTCACCTATCTGTGTTACTGATAAGGATTATGAATTCTCTGTTGATCCTAAAATTATTACTTTAGTTGAATCTGATCCTTTTTATGGCCTTGAATTTGAAACTGTTGTGGCACATCTTACCAAGTTGAATGATATAGCTACCCTGTTCACTAATGATGAGAAGTCTCGCTATTTTTATATCCTTAAGATATTTCCATTCTCATTAAAGGGTGATGCTAAGACTTGGTATAATTCTCTTGCTCCTGGTTGTGTGCGTAGTCCCCAGGATATTATTTATTACTTCTGTGCTAAATATTTCCCTGCTCATAAGAAACAAGCTGCCTTGCGGGAAATATATAATTTTGTGCAAATCAAAGAAGAGAGTCTCCCACAAGCTTGTGGGAGGCTTCTCTGGTTACTTAATGCTTTGCATGATCATCCTCTTAAGTAAAACGAAATACTTGATATCTTTTATAATGGACTAACCGATGCTTCCAAGGACTACTTGGACAGTTGTGTTGGTTGTGTTTTCAGGGAAAGAATAGTCGACGAAGCTGAAATACTATTGAACTAGCAGTGTGTCCCCCGCATTTGCGCGGCTAGAGATACATCTTGTATATTTGAACACATCTATATATTAGCTCTACGATTTTGGCATGCCATTATATATATATTTTTATTTATTTGATATTATTTTATGTGCAAGTCCTTTACCTCTCCCAAAGTGTTATTTTGTTTAAGGCATTGCTAGATTATTATCGCATCCATTTGAAACTATTGAAAACATGTAGGTGAATATGTTTATAAAATGTGGTTCGAATTTCTAAGTAGGACCTTGGTACATGACATAGATAATCATAGACATATATGCTTATCTCAATCTTTCCCTCTTGCGCTCATCAACCCTTGGTGTCTATCTTTCAAGCTATAAACCTTGATGACTTGTCTATAAACCATGAGTGCTCCTTCATTTGTTTTATCAATAAGCACAATGTCAATACATATTTCTTTTGGTGTAGCGCCATGCTTTCATATGCTTGCATGTATGCTTATTGCATTTGTGTTGTACAACTCGATGTGTTCATCTTATGCAGTGTAGTTATCCATCGGTGTATATTCAGTGAAATTACTCAAACATTTTCTCCCAATTGCTATTGTCATAGTGTTTCTGACCATTCCCCTGTGCTATACTGAAAATAGCTTATTACATAATTGAGATAGTTAGTTTCTATTAAACCTTAGTACCGCGCAACATTATTTTCCTTTCTCGTATGGTATGCTCACACTTGCACCTCTCTTGGTGAATGATAATCAATGCGACCTCCCATTTTTGCTATTGTTGAACCTATATATCCATGTGATTGCTACACATGATTCCCTCCAAATATTTCTTTTCACTCTTCTCACTACAACGGGCTCTAGATATTCCACTATCCTATTTTTTGTATTGATAGTAAGCAACTAAATATACATTTCACTTCTCAAATTCGTTCTACTAATATCTTGTAACGCAAATATATTCCACATCAGAAATATGTTACACTACATTTTATTAATAATCTAGGCTCTAGAGATTTGGATTCTAAAATGGCCTTGCCAAAGATGGGGACCCTCTAGTGCTTGATGGCGAGAATGATAGGGGAGCTATAATTTTGCTACATTCGACATTCTAGGGGAGATGCTCTTGGTAGATCGGAGATATATTACTGGTCCTCCATCTCCATATTATTAGTGGAATGGAATCGAATTAGTAACTCGGTTTTAGTGATGTCCCGACATTCAGTGTTAGGTCAAAAAGAGTTTACATATTATAACACTCTTATTGTATAAATACATTTCTAGCGAACTACATATTGTATCGTATGAAAATGAGTGCTATTTTTTGTTATATATTTCTCCTAGAAGCCATGTTATGTATCCACCAAATAAAGCAATTTTTTAAATTTCTCACACATACTTTTCCTCTTTCTTTTGCCCATTGAAGTTTTATCCACATTGAATTTAGGTAGCTTGATTCATCCGCACATCCTTATAACTTGGTAAGTGGCACATTAATGGCATATATATTTTATAGGCGCAAAAAAACAATGACATATCTATTTTAGCCTATAATCTAAAGAAACATTCCATATTTGATATTTTTGTTATTTATTTCGATTCTGATTTCTATCATTTTTATCCTTTTGGTGGTATACGATGGTTTGTATACTTTAAAAAAAGCACCATAGTTTTTCTCTCGAGATGAAAAAAGCACCTTAGTTGTATAGGCTTCTATATCTAATCTCTTACGCATCAGCTTTCTTGATTCGTGCCAAACCTTCTATTCCTTCTAATATCTGATGTGCAAAGGACATGGAGGTAGGCTTCCTTTTGTATGTGACATGGCTAGTTTTGCTAAATTAATTATTGGCTATAGCCATGAACTCTTTTGCAATTTATAGGATACCTATATACGGACCGGATTGAACCATCATGGCATATGCATTTAGACGTCCGAACTGAACAGCGCCGGTTTAGTCCGGATTGTACCGTCGTGGCCGATGCACGTAGACGTCCGCACTGAATTACCCGCGTTAATTATTTGTGATTGTTACCCCTATAAAAACAGTTTGTACGTGTTCTCTAACAAAATATATTTGTACGTGACATGTGAAAGTGTTTGCACGCAACAATATTTGTACATTACGTTTATAACTTTACATCTCAGCCATTAACATCCATAATTAACGGTTAAAACAATTTAATCTATATGGACAAATGTAATGTCTTGTTTTTCTCTTGTCTTAATGATATTATAATATAATACATAAATATTTGGTCATACGTTGTAACTTTTTAAAATATTTGCAAAAAAATTATAATATTTATAATAAATATTGTTTTCTTGATTATTTTAGATTATTATGTTCCAATTTTTTATTAGAGAAATATCTGCATTTTATAAGAGATGATTTTTTTTACTTCTATTCAAGAAACGTTTATACCATTCTTTACCTAATACAAAAATAGATTGTACATAAGATAATAGCCTATGCAATTGGTAACACACAAAGTGGCCGAATAAAATATTAATTAGCACATGATAACATCGGTCATGTCACGTTTGCACTTTGGAAGCCAACCCAAAACGGATTGCACCACGTTGTTGCTATTACCCAATTCCATCAACGTGTGCTAACCGGACTGCTCTCTCTTCCTTTTTCCATCTCAATTGAGTTTGGCGGTAGTCCACGCATCTATCTTTTTTTTTAGATTACACATCTATCTATTTGTCCTGAACATATTATCTCTAGCGTTATTCTAAAAAAAATCTGTGACGTGACAGGTTGTACATAATTGTTGTTCTACGTAACTTCTATTAGACTTTAGATCCCAACCATTATTATTTATATCAACGGATCATATATTTTAAACCTATGTGGATCAACGTAATAGCTTGTTTGCCTCTTGTCTTAAGTATATAATAGATAATATGTTGACTAATGAAAATAATTGAACTCTTCCTGAGCCAATTCCAGAAGTAATTCCTGAACCAATTGAGCCCACTCCTAAGCCTATTCGTAAACCCACTCCAAAGAAGAGAGGTGTTTTATTTCTCAGTCCTGAAGATATCACAACAAAAAAAAATACACTTCCGTGATGATACGTGTTTGTCACAGTAGGTCGCGTTTTTTGTCATGCATGAACATCCATTACAAATGTATGACAGAATCAAGATAGTCATACCTGTGCTATCATAGAATTTTTCCATGACATTACCAAAATTATCATCACGGAAGTGTCCACTTCCATGACGATAAATCGCGTCCGAAGTGCTTTACGTCAAGGGTGACCGACACATGGCATCCACCGTAGCGGAACGCCGTTAAGCTATCGGGTCAGGTTTTGGATCCGATAACCCGTTAACAGCCCGACCAATGGGGATTTTCCGTGTAAAATCATCATTGGCTGGAGGAAACTGCGTGTCGGCTCATCGTTGGGACAGATTTCGTCCACTCATTGGAATGAAGCGCCTATGATCGTTGACCGTGTACGCACGCCCAACAGAGGCCCATTCCTATGAAAAGGCCGGCCCGTTTGACTTGGTCAAAAGGTGGCGGGCCGGCCCATGGAAAGCCTGTTAATGGCATGTTCGCATACAGCCCATTCACAGCCCGCTAACCCAAGGCCCGTTACGCCCTATCCAAATTAGGCCCAGTAGCATCATCTGGGCCATCCAATATGATTCTAGCCCATTTTTACTTCTGTCCCATGTATGGCCCATGATGTCTTTCGGCCCATATGAGGCCCTGTGTAACTCTTGGCCTATTAACGGTCTGTGGTGAAACTGGCCCGCAATGAACAGTGTATCACTTTACACCCATTAATGGCCCATGGTGAAATTGGCTCATAATGAACATTGTATCACTTTATACCCATTAAGGGCCCGTTATTCAGTTGGGCCGTCTCCAGCCCATGTTATCTTTCGTCCTTCTCAGAGCCCATTTATTCTTGGGCTCATTTTGAGCATTCGTTTACTTACGGCCCGTTACTGTCATTTTCTGCTTGTGGCCCAAATTCATCCTGTGGTTATAGTCGGCCCGTTTGTGGTCCGTTAATACATTGGGCCGTTTTCATAGCGTCATCAAATACGGCCTATTAACGATGGCCCGTTATGGTCGGCCCATGAACGAACAATTCCTAGTCTAGCCCGTTTACAGCCATAATGCGGCCTGTTATTGGCCCATTTTTGGGCAATCGATCATACGGCCCGTATAAGGCCCATTGATGATACGACCCGTAGAAGGCCCATTGTTTCTACGGCCCGTAGAAGGCCCAATGTTTCTACGACCCATAGAAGGCCTACTGTTTCTACGGCCCGTAGAAGGCCCATTGTTTCTACAGCCCGTAGGAGGCCCAGTGTCACTAAAGTAAATATTAGCCCATGGTTATTGTGGCCTAGTTTTAAAAAATAGGTTATTGCAGCCACTAGCAAACCGCGGAAAAAGAACTGCACTGACTACAAGCAAACAAATAAACAAGACAACAAGGAAATAAATAAGCAAGCAACTTATGCTAGGGTATCCGGCTATTACACATATTACATCCACTGGGCATCAAAGTTCACCACCAGTGCAAATATAGGGAACACAAAGAGCATATAAACACATGATAAAACAAGTCGAGAACTGAAACCACTTGAAGAGTTCAAGAAACAATATCACAGGTCCCCATAATCTTTGGCAAGATGCTTAGCAAGCTTGTTTACTTTCTCTTGTTTGGCGCTTAAATCCTCCAGCGCTTGCTGTTGCACAAGAAAGTACGCATCTGAATTCTGCAAGGACTTCCTCAGTCGTTCGGCTTCTTGCCACAACACACCGATGATGCCTTCGACTTGTAGCTGAGGCCAAGAAGCGAAGTGATTACGGGCGAGTTCGAAGAGCTTGTGCCAGCGGTACTGGCCAGTAACTCGAACACTACATCAACGTAGGACTGTGGGGTTTTCTCACTGTCTACAAGATCATTTTTATCACCTTTCTTGAAGACCAACATGGTTGTCTCACTATCTTGAACCTTATCTGCATTACTTTCTCTACCATTGCATAGTGGGGTGCTCTTCTCCAATATTCTGTTTGCATAGTACAAGAGAAACAAGCAGACACATCACAGGTTTAGCTTGTAGTATACCAAAATCATTTTGGTAAACCGGTTCAGTAGTAAGGTGGACAGGTTAACAGCATGAAACAAACATATATCTATGTACTATGGTCACTGTATTGTCCATATCATTCTAGTTTATGTTCCCTAATCAAGATAGAGACACAGTTCAACTCATATATTTTTACGACACAGCAGCATAGACAGAATATAAGTGTGAGAAACTACACAACATTGGCAGCACTTGTAATGTGCATCACATGAGAACATAACTGTTTATAGAACTTAAACTGAAATCAACATAGAGAAAGAAGTTAGAACAACAATCCAGTTAAAGAAATAGGTTTAAAACATACCTATTGCGCCATTGGAGTTTCAATTGGATCCTTCAAATTCGAAAGTAGTTGGTATGAGTAAATACAGTGATGCAACAGCAAAGGAGTATGGACCATAGCTACAGAATCTGACCTGAGAACAGATGCTCTTCTGCTTTAAACGTGGAGTTTGGGTTAGCTACGGTGATCTTCGTGCTTTGGGCACTGCACTAGGTTTACAAACTGCTCGTGTGGGGATACTCTGTGGTGGACATGGTGCTTTGTCAACTATAAGTGGGTTACTATCCGCTGGGGTTGTGGTTAGATGGATTGTAGCTGGTTCTCTGCCCAATCCTGTAAGTGTGCAATTTGGAAGAGTCTCGATTATGTGTGGTGGGGCTAGTTTGTGGGCCAGTACAACCATGGTTCTATCTGCATCGACGGTTAGCACTGTCTTTTGTGAAGAACGGGTTTTTGCTCCCTTAGATACTGCCATCACCCCCTCCAATTCAAATGGCTGATAAACAAGAAAAGAAATTAAGCGTCTGAGACATTGTATGATAGACAGATGTGGTAATTCACATATATGTTGTCTAACCAAACAGGACAGCATGACACAATTTCACATATATGATGACTAACTAAACAGGATAGCATGACACAGTTTCAGATATACGATGGATAACTTAACAGGATATAATGGCATAATTCAACATATGATGAGTACCTAAACAGGATGACATGACGAAACTATATGATGTCTTTCTAAAATAGGTTGGGATGAAATAATTCACATACATGTTTTCTAAGTATACAGGATGGCATGATATGATTGACATAATGGATTCATATACTAAGCAGCTAGCACTCGCATGTATGATCTCTAAACTAAGCAGATAGAATTCAATATTGTGCATATGATGTCTAAACTAAGCAATGCAAGACACCATATGCATCATATGAGAAATATAAACATTGCAACTTAGAGCATACACCTCAGGTGGGATATAGGACTGGTCATCTGTCTCTGAATCCTCCTATGAGGAGATCCCTGTAACCATCGAGATATATGCTTCAACAGGTACCATTGCCTGCTCTGAAGACCTTGTTTTCACTCCAGATTTTTCCATAACCGGCTCAAATGGCTGATACACATGAAGAGTAGTTCAATATACACAGATTCTCGACAAATGGAATACATAATGAAAAAAAAGATGGCATGAGATAATTCACATATATGATGCCTGGCTCCATGGCGGTGCATAATTCACATATATGGTAACTGGCTGAAAAACATGGCATTGCATAATTCACATATCTGATATAGAAAGCAAACAGGAGGCATTCACACAAATCATGTCTAATCTAAGCAGATGGCATGGCAATGCAAGACACCATATGCATGATATGAGCAATATAAACCAGCCAAGTTAAAGCATGCACCTCGGGGGGGATACGATTGGTCATCTCTCTCTGAATCCTCCTCTGAGGAGCTATCTGTAACCAGCAAGAAATCTGCATCGACAGGTAGCACTGACTGCTCAGAAGACCTTGTTTTCACTCCAGATTTTCCCATGACCGACTCAAATGGCTGATGCACAGGAAGAGTAGATGAATGTATAAACATTGTTGACAAATGGAATACATAATGGAAAAAATATGGCATGATACAATTCACATATACGATGACTGGCTAAACAGGATGGCATTGCATGATTCACGTATATGATGCCTGGCTAAATAAGATGGCATTGCATAATTCCCATATACTCCCTCCATTCCTAAATATTTGTATTTTTAGAGATTTCAAATGGACTACCACATACAGATGTATATAGACATATTTTAGAGTGTAGATTCACTCATTTTGTTCCGTATGTAGTCACTTGTTGAAATCTCTAAAAAGACAAATTTTTAGGAATGGTGGGAGTATGATATAGAAACCAAACAGGTGGCATTCACACAAAGCAAATCTAAACTAAGCTGATGACATACAAGATGTATAATGTAAGCAATGCAAGGCGCCATATGCATGATATGACCAACATCAGCATGCCAGGTTAGAGCAAACACCTCAGGTGGTAAACAGGCATGGTCGGCTCCTTCTGAAACTCCATCTGAACAGTTATCTTCCTTTGGAATACAATCTAGAAATGCAGGAGAGGGGGGGCACTTCGCCCACCATGGAGCAGCGTCTGCATGACATTATATTCGCACACAATGGTCTTCTCTTTTTCTCTACATGGTCAGTACGATTGTGTACAATATCTGACATGCATAATGAAAAAATAGTTAGATTTTGTAAGGCCTAAGGGGTGCATGCAAAAATCAAGACTGATGTAGCAAACGAGTGGATGGATCCAAAACTAATGATAGCACGTAGATTATAGCTTCAGTTTAAAAAGATAGACAATGGATCATCTATTGTTTGTTGCCCACCCAACATGAACCACATAGAAGACCCCAGATGAACCAGATTGTAGACATATAATATTCGTTGTTTGCTCGATATGAGACCCATGGCAATTCAAAACTCAAGATTGAATGATAAAGTAGCAGGTAATAATAACCGATGTATAACGTAAGCAAACACGAAAGACTGCGACCCCTCTTCCGGAACTGTGTAGTCCTCAGGTTCATCTGCTAAGTCAATGATGGTAATGCAGTTGGCGTGGCTGCCGACAACGGGGAAGATGATCTGAGGCGACCAAAGAAAGTCTGCAGGGGGGGATCTCTGCTGCAGTGAACGCTTCTGTCGATGGTGCACCTCAGGTGGGGTGTATGACAGCACGGCAGGAGCAGGACATAACACACAGGGTTTTCTTTGACGCCAATCTTGAGTTGGACGTGGAGGATGGTGATGATTACGGTGTACCTCAAGATCTGAGGCCTCTAACGGTTGTGCAAGGTAGGGTACCTCGCAGCATTGCAGCTTCAGCTGGATCCACCGTATGCTTGCCGGAGATCATTCCCACTCCACACCAAGCCATTCAAGAACAAAGTGTACAAGACAGAAGCTCAAGGCCCCGCAAGAGGAGCTTGCCGGAAGGCCGCTCTGTGCTTAAGATTACGCCACTCGTGCGAGCCCCGGCGAGAGGAGCTCACCGGGGAGATTAGAAGACTACATCACAGAAGACACGCCTCGGCGCTATACGCATCCCGGCGAGGGCCCGGGGAGCGGCAAGTTATAGAGCCCGACAAGCTCCCGGGCCCGGCAAGATCAAGACCCGGCAAGGTACTTGCCGGGAGAGCTATGCTACGTGCCGCACTCCAGTCATCTGCCCACACGCCGCCTTGACTTTTCTCCAGAGACGCGTGGCGGGTGGCTGTGCTGCATGAGGGGTGCGGTGGCACTCCACGGTGGTGGCTCCATCGCCGTGGCAAACGGAGACGCAATGGCGGGAACTTTTGGGGCGACGGCGACGGGCATTTAATGCTCTTGTCCCCTCTCAAAAAGTAGGTAGAATCCACTTTGTTCACGCACCGTAGCTGCACCGTTCCCGCACTGTTCCAACTACCACCTCTTTTACGTTTTTACCCCTCTCTCCTACGTTGACACCTGTCGGTGACCCCTTGCCCTATAAAAGGAGGCCCATGCACAACGTAGAGGAGGTTCGACCCATTTGCAACTCTCACGCTCGGCAGCCGCCATCGTAGCTCTTCAAGCTCCGAAGCACAATACAACACAAAGCAGCAGAGGGTTTCGCGACCATCGCGCCCGGCTGGGTAAAATCCCGCGTGCATCGCCTCGATCTGCTCTCCGCGCAGCCTCCGCCCTCGTACCGAACTCACGAAGGGGCCGTCCCCGGCCCCATAGGTGTCGCGCCCCAGACGGCGGCCCGCGCGACACCTCTGGAAACGGCGCCGAGGGTACTGCTCCGCTGTGATGGACGGTTTTGTCGTTGGAGCAGCTCCGCTAAGGTGTACGGCGACGAGCCTGAAGCATGACAAGACAGACAACGTTAATCTGCAGTGGGACCCTAATATCATCTGCAATAGATGATGTAAAATACATCACCAAAAAGTGCTAGATGTAAAGCGCCTCAGCTACGCCACGGCTGCTTCGACAGATGCTGTAAGTACTATTCACTCTGAACTTAACTGAAGAAAATGAACTTCACAGTCGAAACTGAATTTTACTGTCGAAACTGATTGAACTAGTAACAGAGCATTGCAATAGATGTTTACGGCATTCGAGCACTAGTAGCAGAGAAGCAGTGATCTAAATCAGCAGACGCTCGAGTAGGGAATGCACTAGCAGAGAGCAAGTCATGCAGTAGCACCGCGAGCGAGTGCTAAAGCAGCAACTCCTGTAGCTGTCAGAGGTCGTGCAGCAGCAGCAGCAGCGCAAGCGAGAGCAAGAGCAGAGCAGCAGCACGAACGAAAGCACGAGCAGTGCAGCAGCGTGACCGATAGCAAGAACAGAGCCGCAGCGTGAGCGAGAGCCGGAGCATCTGCAGCTAGTGCCGTTGTGGAAGTCGCCGCAGAGGAAGCAACGACATGGGGGAGAGACGCCGCGGATGATGTGGCCGGCGACGGCGCCGTCGATGGAGACGCCATGTCTACTCGACATCGAGCACCGGTAGCCCCGTGAGATCAAATAAAAGATAAAATGCAGCGGTGAGTGCAGGACCTCCTTGGTGGCGCCGAGTTGGCCTCGGCTCCATCGGAGGAATTGGTGAGGGTGCTGCGGTTCCGGTGGGGCAGGTCAAGACGACGCAGTGGGGATTGAGGTGGCGCGATAGACGAGGCGAACATCGGGGCAGCTCCTTGGAGGTGGAGGATGGGACGGCTGATCCGGCGGGACGACGAGATCGACAACGGATCCTCATCCGGTGTGGTGGATGAGGGACGGCGAGCTGTTGTGGTGGACGACGTAGTAGGGGAAGAGTCTCCGGCTGGGCGGCGGTCGGGAGGCCGACGGAGGAGCGTGGGGTTTCGCGGGTTTTGGCAGCCTTGGTGTACGAATGGGGGGGCGAAGGGGGAGGGGGAGCCAAGCTTAGGGATGCGCTTGTCCAAAATGTAGGGTAATTTACCAGCGTACCCCCACCGGTTTTGACACCGCGACGTGGAGCTTAATTTCCGGTTGAGGGGTAGAAGGGGATTTCGCGTGTCTGCGCTGCGGGAGCGATTTCGGATGAGGAGGGAGTTCTCGCGCGCGTCCAAATTTTGGGATAACAAGGCGCGGCGCGGGTTGAAGAAGCGTGAGTTTCAAAGCAGGTGAGACAAAAGATACTCGAGCTTGAAAATTTCGGGATAACAAGGTGCGGATTCCTTGTTCGGCAGAACAAACTTAACGTGTGAAAAAATTGATACAAGACACAAGAGAGTCATGTCCCCTTTTACTATATTACTATAGATGCCATTGAAAACTACAAGAAAAATGTAAAAAAATCGGGAGAACAAGATTACCCTGCACAGTACCAAATCGATTCGCACTTCCCTCAACGACAACAAAAAATAAATCAATTCCCACCAAAGAAAGAGTAGTGTCCCTTTTTATATGATTACAGATGCCATGATCTCGAATTTCAATTTTTGAATCCACGTTATGTTGAATTCAAATATATCATTAGGTGACCTTGCAGTTTATAATTGATGTAGTCGTACATTTTGATCTTCCATCATATATGAACATTTTACTCCACCATGTGAACATATATATTGTCGTCTACCATATGGACTAAATTTGAATCAATTTTCCTTATTTGAATACGATTGTTGTCAAGTTATACAATAATTTAAATATTATCTTGATAACGAAAAGACATGCATATAAGAGCAATCATATTTCACTATGAACTACATGTACCATACGCTCTCCAATTCAAATATCTGTATCCATTTTATGTTGAATTCAAATCATAGTACATTATTGGTCTAGGTAGTGAGATGTTCGGGATGATCTAAACCCTGTTTTCATACGTATAATTTTTGGCTGAATTGGGACAAGTTTTGATATAAGCCTTTTGCATAACCGGAGATTCTCTCGACAAGCCTCGTGGTTCCGAGAGGGAACGTGTCACCTTTGTGTGCGAAATGATATCCGCTGGCTCCCCCCTGATTTTATTTACAGAGGCAACATAGAACTATTTGAGTGCCCTGTTAAATTTTGGAATTATTTCGGGTTCATTTGGCCTTTTTATACATTAATTGACTTTCTGGACTTTTAATGTGCATAATCTAAATATGAATTGCATGCACATGCTCTGGTGCACCAAAGTGGGTAGAAAATCACATGTGTGTCCTTGGTTAAATTTCTAGGTCCCATGGAAGAAATGAGAATGAAATTCAAACATCTGGGCGTCATGACTCTGCCGAGAACATCAAGAAACTTAGATTTTAAATTCATGTAAATCCAAAACTCGGCTGGAAATCATGAAACTTGGCATGGTGTCATGTCATGGCACTAACATCTTGTGGTAAAAAATTGGGCCGATTTGGAAGCTCGTGGTTCTAAGAGGGAACGTGCCACCTTTGAGTGTGAAACGATATACGCTGCCCCCCACCCTTGAGTTTCTTAACAAAGGCAACATAGAACTACATTAGTGTCATGTTAAATTCTGGAATTATTCCGGGTTTGTTTGTCGTTTTTTATACATTAATTGAGTTTTTGGTCATTTAATGTGCATAAGTCAAATTTGAACTACAAGCACATGCTCTTGTGCACCAAAGTTGGTTGAAAAATCACATTTGTGTCCTCGGGTGAATTTCTAGGTCCCATGCAAGAAATGAGAATAAAATTAAAACATCTGGGCATCATGGCTCGGCCGAGAACATTGAGAAACTTGGTTTCAAAATTCTTGTAAATCCAAAACACGTCTGAAAATCATGAAACTTGGCATGGATGTCATGTCATGGTGCTACCATGTTGTGGTAAAAAAATGGGCAAATAGGAACAGATTTTGGTATAAGCTTCTTGCAAACCGAAGCTTCTCTCAAGAAGGCTCGTGGTTGTGAGAGGGAACGTGGCACCTTTGAGTGCGAAACGATATATGTTGTCCCCCTTGAGTTTATTTACATAGGCAACATAGAACTACATGAGTGCCCTGTTAAATTTTGGTAATTTAATGTGCATAATTCAAATTTGAACTACAAGCACGTGCTCCCGTGCACCAAAGTTGGTTGAAAAATCACTTTTGTGTCCTCGGGTGAATTTCTACTCCCTCCTTCCATCTATATAGGTCCTAATGCGTTTTTCGAGGCTAACTTTGACTAAACGTTAGAGCGATAATATATGACATGCAACTTACACAAAGCATACATTCAAATTTGTATGTCAAAGGAGCTTCCAATAATATAATTTTCATAGTATACATCTCATGTGCTATTAATCTTGTCAATATTCAAAGGTTGTCTTGAAAAACACATTAGGCCCTATATAGATGGAAGCAGGGAGTAGGTCCCATGCAAAATATGAGAATAAGATTCAAACATCTGGGTATCGTGGCTCGGTCGAGAACATTGAGAAACTTGGTTTTAAAATCATGAAACTTGGCATGGTGTCATGTCATGGTAGTACCATGCTGTGGTAAAAAAAATTGGCCAAATAGGAACAAATTTTGGTATAAGCTTCTGGCAAATCAGAGCTTCTCTCAAGAAGGCTCGTGGTTCTGGAAGGGAACGTGTCACCTTTGTGTGCATAATTCAAATTTGAAATACAAGCACATGTTCCAGTGCACCAAAGTTGGTTGAAAAATCACATGTGTGTCCTCGGGTAAATTTCTAGGTTCCATGCAAGAAATGGGAATGAAATTAAAAATTCTGGGCGTCGTGGCTATGTTGGAAACATTGAGAAACTTTGTTTTTTAATTCCTGTAAATCCAAAACACGCATGAAAATAATGAAACTTGGCTTGGTGCCATGACATGGCACCAACATGCTGTGGTAAATTTGCAGTCCGATTTGCGAAGGCGCACACATTAACAATCAACAAAGTCATTTTGGAACAAGTGCTGTCACGTTACAATCGGAAACACAAGCATTATTGAAACCGTGGGCGTTCTACTTACTAGTACCATTTACGTGCCGCCACGCGTCCCCATTTTTATTAGCTAGGAGGCGCCGTGCAGGGTAGCTATTTGAGTACGAGAGGCGTGCGATCAGGCCCCTGCGCGTGCTTATCGGGAGGAGAGCCCTTTGACCTCCATCTGACGTCCACCTCTCTCCTAAGGTCTCCATTAATGGCGCCCGAGCCTCTGTTTAATGGCGTGGCTATGTCTCACTCGACTGAGATTTAAGAGAGAAAAAAAATCTGAAAGCACGGATCTTGATGTAAGATCCGACGGACCTATATAGCATCTACTGCGACTTATAGCAAGACTAACGAATATATAAGGATAATTTTTTTATCAAAGAAGGGCTTGCCCCTTCTGATTTTCATTACTGAAAACCACCACAATTCACAAGAAGGTCAGCACAACTCCAGCCTAACACGAAGGACTAAAAGCTACTAGATTGAAATCGCAACATCCCAAGAGGTCAACAAAGGCCAAACATCCGCGCTAGAACCCTACATTTCACAACCGACGACACAATCCACATTTAAACCGATTATTACATCAAAAGAAACCAGGAAACTGAAGGAAGCCTAGCAGGAACTAGAAGAACAGCAACGCCAAGGTTGCCACAACAAGAGTTTTCTTCATTCCAGCCTCGCAACATTGATCTTCCACAGAAAGATAAGGATGATTAACTGTCTTACATAATTAGAAAGATAACTAAAAGCCACATGAGGCTACGCCCGAAATATACAAGGGCAAAAGAAGAAGGAAGACAAGGATCTGGCTCGCTGATCTCTACTTTCTTGATGCGTTGCTGCAGGCCGCGGGAACTAGTCTCCGCGACAAGCGGCGATGAGCTCTTTCGTGTCCTCAAGACGCTGCTTGAGAACATCCACGGATTCCTCCACCAGCCTTTGGCGCTTGTTGCGGAGCATGTCATTCTCGTCCGTAAGTTTCTTGACGATGACGCCGGTCCTCTTCAACAAGGCACTAGTTGTCACGCCCAATATGCGACCCTATCCAAAAGGAACTCGAAGGTCCCACCAAGGATAGACCCGCATATTGAAAGGCTTTTGCAAGGTGGATATCATTACATCAACATTACATAATAGATGGGGATACATACAATGTCACATGAATACAACAATACAACATACAAGAACAACATCCGACTACGGATGATTCATAAACAGAAACTCAAACAATATCCACCCTGCTAGCCCAGGCTGCCGACCTGGAACCTATCCCCTGATCGAAGAAGCCGAAGAAGAAACTCCAAAACAAGCAACATCGCTCTCGCGTCAAGATCATCGCATAACCTGTACCTGCAACTATTGTTGTAGTAATCTGTGAGCCACGAGGACTCAGCAACCCCATTACCATGGGTATCAAGACTAGCAAAGCTTAAAGGGGAAGGAAGGGGTAAAGTGGTGAGGTTGCAGCAGAGACTAAGCATATATGGTGGCTAACATACGCAAATGAGAGCGAGAAGAGAAACAAAGGAACGGTCGTCATCTAGTAATGATCAAGAGGTGATCCTGAGCTCCTGCTTACATCAATCATAACACAGAGACCGTGTTCACTTCCCCGACGCCGAGAAGAGACCATCACGGCTACACACGCGGTTGATGCGTTTTAGTTCGGATCAGGTGTCAAGTTATCTACAACCGGACATTAACAAATTCCCATCTGCCACATAACCGCGGGCACGGCTCTCGAAAGTTTATACCCTGCAGGGTGTCCCAACTTAGCCCATGATAAGCTCTCGCGATCAACGAAGGATATTCCTTCTCCAAGGAAGACCCGATCAGTCTCGGAATCCCCGTTTACAAGACATTTCGACAATGGTAAAACAAGACCAGCAAGACCGCCCGATGCGCCGACAATCCCGATAGGAGCTGCACATATCTCGTTCTCAGGGCACACCGGATGAGCAAGACGTCGGGTTGGCATAGACCCTGGTTGCCCAGGGGGCGCCGGACATCGCTCGGTTTGGACCAACACTTAGACAAGCATTGGCCCGGGGGGGCTATAATAAAGATGACCCTTGGGTTAATTACTCCCAAGGGAAAGGTAGGTGGTGGTGAGGCAAATGGTAAAACCAAGGTTGGGCCTTCTGGAGGAGTTTTATTCAAAGCGAACTATCAGGGGGGTCCCATAAATCACCCGACCGCATTAGGAACGCAAAATCCGGGAACATAACACCGGTATGACGGAAACTAGGGCGGCAAGAGTGGAACAAAACACCAGGCATAAGGCCGAGCCTTCCACCCTTTACCAAATATATAGATGCATTAATAATATAAGAGATATTGTGATATCCCAACATAACCCTGCCCGCCATGGAGAAATCTTCAACTTCACCTGCAGCTAGCAACGCTATAAGAGGGGCTGAGCAAAGCGGTAACATAGCCAAACAACGGTTTGCTAGGAATGGTGTCAAAGGTTAGAGGTTCATGGAAAATTGGGAGGCTTGAAGAGCAAATGATAGGTAACGCAGCATAGCGAAAGAACGAAGCAACTAGCATAGCAATGATAGTAGTGAGATCCAGGGTAGCGGTCATCTTGCCTGAAATCCCGCTAGGAAGAAGAACGAGTCCATGAAGAAGATGAAGCCACGAAGACGAACCAAGCGTAGACGAACGAATCCTCACGATCGCAACGAAACGGCAACTATCGAGAAGAAGCACACAACATGGTAAACACACCACACATGACAAGACATGATGCACAACAAGCATGATGCATGAGAAAGCTAGATGAGGCTACTCATGGCAAGAGATGATGCAAACAAGAACAACACATCAAGGCAAGTTTAAATGAGGCCGGGAACAACATATAACAATTCCGGTAAGTCCTCATATGCATATTTCGAAATTGGTCCATAACTGAATAAACCTTATGTTCAAGTTGTTAAAAAGCACGTTAAAATGCACCATGATGATCTACACGAGATTCTAGTCAAGTTACATATAAAGTTCATTAGATTCGGAGCTACGGCCTAGAAGATATGAGCAAAACAAGTTAAACATGGCATTGATGCAAAATGCATACAAACAACAAGCAAACACCTCAAAACAAGGATGCAACATGATAATATGAAGCTACATGCAAAACTAAGCAAGTTTCATATAGAGCACACTCAAAACGGAGCAACGGTGCAACACATACACTCTATACAAGACATAACAACAATCTGTCCATAACAGCAACTAGGAATATTACAAGCATCAAAACAACAAGCTACAGCACCCCAACATAACAACAAAAGGCATGGGCATGAAGTACAGGTAAAGCACAACAAAACATGAACACTGAGCTATCTCCAGAAATCAATAGATCATGCTCAAACACACATGGTAAGATTGCAAATAATAACAGTTTCAGGTTTATCAGGAAATAACATCAGGTTGCAATGTTTAGAGCTATCAAACAACATGTTACAGGAACATATCATATCAAACAAAGACATGTCATGATACTACTAAATGCATAGAACAAGAGTCCCTTACTGACCATGAGACAAAAGCGCATAGAAAATATGATGGCACCGATGTAAACATGGCAAGTTATATTACAGATTCAAACATGGCAGGAACAACAATAAGTAGGCATGTTTGTGAGCTTGAACCACTCACCACAGAGCAATACATGGCATGGCAAGGCAACAAACAGTAGGAAGACATGTTTGTGAAGTTAAGCATGGCAAGAGCAAGTTCATCGGGTGCATGGATCACTAACAATAAGCATGGAAGCAACTTAACTTAATGTTAACAGGCTGACAGCAACATCATTTAGCAACTTTGGAGCAATATTACAACAAGCTACAGTAGTCTATAAATGCAACCAGGGGCATGTATGGTTAGAGGATGACATGTAGATCAAAACATATTTATAGAACATCTCCAGATTATGCATAGAATGATTAGTAGCAACATGTTAACATATCAACAAAATATAACAGAATCTGTGAGGAAAACAGCAACAACAACTACCCTACTTAGCAAGCTTGATACACTCAGCACACAACTCAAAAAAATACATGGATAACACCCCTGGAAAGATGGCATGGCATATATCAAAACACATGTAGACATCAACCTTATAGGATGCACACATCAATCATGGCAAAAATGACAAATGAGCATGTTATAACAGTTTCAGCAGATTAACATCAACATGCACTCTTCCAACAGCATTTAGGGCATCAAGATGAACTCAAATGAAAATGATGCAATGGAACGAAATGAAGTACTCATCGAGACAAACAATTTGACATATTACACGCATGAAACGGAGCTACGGATGCAGAGATACAGCATGATGAACATGGCATGATTATGTCGAAATATTTCGGGACGGCAGTTTTTCAGAGGGGGGCGGGGAAGTCAACCTCGTCGGAGTTGTTCGCCGGAGACAGAGAGGAGGCGGCCGGAGGACGAGGGAGAGGCCGGGAGGAGGGGACCGACGAGGGGGGCGCCGGATCCGGTCGGGATCCGGCCAACGGCGGCGGCGGGCGGCGCCTCGCTGCTGGGCCGGCGGCAGAGCGACGGGCGGCGGGCGTGGCGCAGCCCCGGCGCGGCGGCGCGCTGCGCGCCTCAAGGCGGCGGGGCTGGCTACGGGCGGGCGGCGCTGGTCGGAGGACGAGGGGCGACGAGGCGGCGGCTCAGTGCAAAGGCGGCGGCGGGCAAGGGCGGCGGCCGGGCGACGAGGCGCGAGCCGGGGGGACGAACGGCCAGCGGTGGCGGATCTGGCTCAAGGGCCTTGCCTGCTGGCTCCAAGGGCCGGGCGGCGGAGGCCACGTGGCAGGTGGTGGTTGGCCGGGCGGCGGCGGGCGGACGTGTCCGGCGGCTGGAGGAGGAAGAAGCTAGGGTTAGGGTAGGATTTGACCGCGAATTTCGGGGGAGGGGCTAGTTTTATAGGTAGAGGGAGCTAGGAGAATCCAAATGTCACATCCCTAGCTTCTGGTGCTGCCTAGTGTTTGCATCTTGCTTGCATCATGTTAAAATTTTTGAAACCTGAATTGAGGAAATTTGGAAGCCTCAAGATTTAATTCAAGAAGGGCAAAGAACCCTGGGAAATTGCATTCAATGTTTCTCAAAATGATCTTATTAACTGTTTAATTTTTTGGCAAGGCTCTTGCACCAAACCAAAAATAATGAACATTTGTAAGGAATATTTTGGGTCTTTGAATTTAAATCATTAGCTATTTGAATTTGGATTATATTCATATATTAGAATATAATTTCAAATACCCCTGAATTATTTTATGAGCTTTTGGAAAAGTCCATCTAGCAAAATAAAAATATTCAGAGGAGTTTTTGGCATTGTTTGAATTTGTTCAATTCAAAACAAAGGGCAAAATATTAACTAAAAACAGATAACAGATAATAAAAAAAAATGAAACGCACTGGCGGCCCGCAATCGTAGTCGGCCCAGCTCTGTCAAGAGCCCAGCCGGGCAAAGCCAGCCCAGCCCAGCTCCACCTCGCTGTCGTCTTCCACCTCCTGCCAAGGGCGGAGGGTGGGCAGGCCTGGCACAAGCCAAGCGCGCCTCGCCACCCTCGCTTGCCGCCGCCTGGCCTCTTGGGTGATGCCACGCGCTCCTCTCGACCCTCTCTCACTCTCCCCCGACCTCGTCCCCTCCTCTGTTCCGCTCCTCTCTCCACCGAACAGAGCCGTCGCCACCGTCGCCATTCGTTGTGGCAACCGACCTCCCCACGCCAAGCCAGCTAGCCCACGAGCACCGCCTCGCTGCAGTGCACCTCACGCCAGCCCCACGAGCCCGGGCGCTTTGAAGAGACGCCGAGCTCGTCTCCTACCTCGGACTCGCCGGTCACCGTCGCCCGATTCGTTGAACTCCGGTCGCCTCCGAGCTCGCCGACCACCTCTTCCTCTCCACTGTGAGCTCCTACGCCTCCCCTCTCTCTCCTCGTGCTCGATTTCACCGCGTAGCCATCGCCTCTGTCGATCCCGAGAACCCGTCGCCGCCGGCTGTGTTGCCGCCGTGGCTAGAGCTCACGCACGTTGCGTCTGAGCATACCACCGTGCTCAGCGCGATGCCAAAAGCCCAAAAACGCCACCCATCGCTCCCGCTGCTCATCGTGGGCGCCGCTTCGCCGATGCCGAACTCCGCCGCCGCCGCGGCTTCGCTTCCGCGAGCTCCGCCACCCGATCGCTGCCGCTTGCCCGCTTGGATGCGGCGCACCTTCACCACCGTGACGCGCAAACCACACGCAAAATGCGCCCGTAGCGTTTTCGTAGCCTCCCGCGCCTTGCCGGATGGTCGTCGCCGCCACATTCGGTGTGATGACGTGGCAGCGCGATTAGTGCTAATCACCGCCACTAACCAACCTATAGTCATCGACTAGTGGGCCCAGCGCCTAATAGTTTTACCTTAATCACTAATTAGAGCTAGTGCCATCGACATGTGGGCCTGTGCCTTAACAAATCTAGATTAGGTTTAGTTTAATTTTAATTAACTCGTTAGTTAACCGTGTCAGCGGCGTGTGGACCCCACACGCCAGTTTGACCGGACCGAGCCGTGGACCTGCTTACGCCATCGTGAGGTCACGCCGACGCAATAATTCTTTTCGGAATTTAAATAAATCTTAAATGATTTATTATTTTGAAAAAATGTCCAAAACTTCTAAAATTCATATAAAATCAACCGTAACTCGTAATGAAATAATTTATATATGAAAATGATCAGAAAAATCCAATCTATCCATTGGTACTGGTTTCATGCATGATAAAGCAACTTAACCTTGCTGTTCATACCAAAACATGATAATGCACGTTATAAATTCATAACTTGAGTTTGAATTTGAACCCTTGGTTCAAATTAGCTCAAACCTTCTGTTCCTAGTTGCATTAGGTCAAACACATTCATTTTGCCATGTCATGATCATGCATCATATTGTTGCATTGCATTGATTGTGTTCCTCTCTCTGCTGCGTAATTGTTCCCCTCGAGAGACGTGGTACCGACGATGAGTTCGATGACACCGATGAAGAGATATACTATCTTCGAAGTGCACGCAAGCAAAACCCCTTGTTCATTCCGATACAATCCCACTCTCTCGCTCCTGCTCTCTTTTACTGCATTAGGACAACAACGACGATCACATTATTTGCTGCGGTAGTTGAACCCTTTATCCTCTGCATGACCTATCATTGCCACAGTAAATAGATGAAACCCACTAGCATGAGTAGGAGTTGCTTGAGCCCTGATGTGCCTACTCATTCATGCTTGTTTGTCATGCCTGCTATTGCTTAGAGTTGAGTCAGGTCTGATTCATCGGGAATGAATCGGAGGTGTGTAAACATGTCCTACTGTTGAGAGCTAAGTGTGTGAACACGATTTGGTAAAGGTAGCGGTGAGAGGCCATGTAGGAGTACATGGTGGGTTGTCTCATTGCAGCCGCCCTCGTGAACTGAGTTCTGTGTTTGTGATCCATGAACAGTTACTACCACACATTGGGTTCCGTAACTCGACCCTCTCGGCTTCTTAATCACCCTTGTTCTCTGTCCGGAGTTGCAACTAGTTTCGGTGTTTGTAGGTAGTGTTAGTAGTCTACCAAGTGGCACCCGTGCAGGTGGGCTTGGGACAGACTAGGCACCGTGGCACGGTGTACCAAGCGAGATCCACCCGTCGAGGTGGGCTTGGGAACCCTGCTCACATCGCTTGGGGCCGTGGCGACACCCCGCCGGATCTCCTTGCGGATGGAACCCGAATAGGCGATAAACCCGGACGAGAGACTTGAGTGTTTAGGTAGGCGTGGCCGACTCCTCGCCCGGCTTCCGCTTGAAGGTTGCCGAGATACATGACGGTATAGGGCGATAAGTGGCGAGCGTGTGAAGAAGTACACCCTGCAGGTTATCATTATCTATTCAATAGCCGGATTCCTCGGATATGGAAACTTGGACCCCTTGCATAGTTCATAGACAAGTGAAAGTGGATACTCTAAAATACGCAAGATAAGCGTGAGTGCTATGGATGGCGTTCTCGTAGGGAGACGGGAGCAGATCCATAGTGGTGTATTGATATGGTGAATATGTGGACTCGTGTGCGCCACCTCAAAAGAGTTACTTGCAGTTGTAGTTTAGGATAGCCACCGAGTCAAAGCTGGCTTGCTGCTGTTAAACTCCACCATCCCTTTTGTTGATAATGATGCATATGTAGATAGTTCTGATGTAAGTCTTGCTGGGTACATTTGTACTCACGTTTGCCTATTTTATGTTTTTGCAGAGAGACTTACGTCTCGCTAGTAGTTCCGCGTGGACTTCGACGTTTAGCTTGTTACCTCAGCTATGATCTTGTGCCCTCGGCAGGATCTGGTAGATAGTCAGGCTTCTCAGCCTTTTTCATTTGTAGATGTCTGTACCCAGACATGTTAAGCTTCCGCTTGTGCTTTGACTTGTATGCTCTGAATGTTGGGTCATGAGACTTATGTTTGTAATATCTCGCTCCTCGGAGCCTATTGAATAAATATTTGAGTCGTAGAGTCATGTTGTGATGCCATGTTGTATTTGCACATATCGAGCATATTGTGTGTATGTTATTGAAATGCTTGGTATGTGTGGGATCTGACTATCTAGTTGTTTATCTTTAGTAGCCTCTCTTACCGGGAAATGTCTCCTAGTGTCTCCACTGAGCCATGGTAGCTTGCTACTGCTCCGGAACACTTAGGCTGGCCGGCATGTGTCCTTCTTCGTTCATGTGTCTGTCCCTTCGGGGAAATGTCACGCGATGAATACCGGAGTCCTGTTAGCCCGCTGCAGCCCGGTTCACCGGAGTCCTGCTAGCCCAGTGCTACAACCTGGATTCACTCGCTGATGACGGACACGTTCGATCTTTGGGTCATGGATGCTGTCCTCGTAAGTTTGTGCCACTTTGGGTTTACGACTAGCCATGTCAGCCCGGGCTCCTTATCATATGGATGCTAGCGACACTATCATATACGTGTGCCAAAAGGCGCAAACGGTCCCTGGCAAAGGTAAGGCGACACCCGTGGGAATACCGTGCGTGAGGCCGCAAAGTGATATGAGGTGTTACATGCTAGATCGATGTGGCATTTAGTCGGGGTCCTGATAGCTTTGGTATCAGAGGTTGACTGCCTGTAGGATTACCAAGCCAAACTGGTCGAAGTTGAGTCTAGAAATTCTTTAGTTATATAAGGGAATTGATTGTGGGATGGAACGTAAGGCTCTTTTTACTCCTTATCCCTTATGCCCTTCTGATCTGAGTCAACCTCTTATTTTCTACGGGGTTAAGAACTAGGCCTTCTCTTCTTTCTATCAGGATCACGTGTTACTAATCCATAGACTTATAGGATTGTTGGTTTCAAGCCTTAGTTAAGTTCCTACTATTTCTGTATGTTAATTGTTGATCTCGAAACCTTGATATTGTGATGATCGAGTGGTTATGCCACCATTTTTGTAGCATGTCTAAAATTCTTTTGAGCATTTACAGCCGTTATGCTGTCCGAGTCATCCCAGGTTTCTAAACAGTCTGATGCATTTGCAAATCCTTCCTCCGCTCTGATGTCCTTTTAGGCCAGGTTAATCACACTAATTGCTGAGTTGAGGTACTCTATTGCCTCGACATATATGTTGGAGTTATTATTATGACCCTAGGTGTCTTAGGGGATCATCTAGTAATCTAGCCATGATTTGTGTCCCAGTGTGATGATTCAAGCCTTTATTCTCGAAAGCATCCCGTGATGCAACTTAGTAGTAGGTATTCTATTCTTGGGTTTTTGAACCCGAGATTCACCCTACTTACCTCGTGTTGATAGTGTTGCTAGTTCCTTTAGGATATTAGTAACCTTTGTGATAGTCCTCGAGGTCCGTGGTATATCATTCTTCCAAATACCATGAACCATTCTTGGCAGGAGTTCTTTTGAACCAAAAGATCACAACCAGAGTGCTCTTGATGAGTTCTCCATTCTATAATATGAATCTGCCAGTTCTACCTTCTGCATGGGTTATCTGGAAGAAACCTGTTGAACTTGGTTCGACATGCTAGTCCATGCATCCACAACTCAGAAAATCATATGATCTCTTGAGTTGTCCCATCTTAGTTGTCTTCCGACCCTCGTCTATCAATTGATAGTCAAGAGTATGTGTGCATTCGTTTGTCGATGCCTATTACCCTTGTGGTCCGTCAAGCCATTCTATTTCAGAATGAATAGGAGAAACAAACTCCAGAACCTCATCCATATCTAGGATTGGGTCAAAGCAATTGTATTCCGCAGATCAAAATGCCAATCCAGCTTCTGGTCTGTTCTACCTAGAAGTATTACCATCTTTATATCAGGAATATCATGGGAATTGCACACCATCTTATGAATTCTTGACGCAGTAATACTTCTTACCATCATTGATAATTTCTCGGTTCCCGTGTTATTATAACCGGAATGCCGACAAGTGAACCGTGATGTGTGAAACCAATACTCCTAGCAACCTTGTTGCTTGGTAGTTAAAGGACAATAATTTCATTCCTAGTGTGTTGGTTCTTGAATCATCATTCTAAGATAGATTGTGCTACCTAGTCCTTATTTCTGGTGCACTCTTCGATCAATGAGTTAGTATTTTGTCAAACCCTTGCTCTGTTGATCATATCGTCTTGCCCTGAAAAGCAAGATTTTTCTCGAGTTAGTAACATATCGGTGGTTCGTGATTTCCCGAATATCTTCTCGGAAGTATTACCAGGTTGTCACCTGACCGCTATGTTGAGCTCGTGATCAAGTTGGTTCCTTGTAACCACCCCCTTCTCCAAGAATCTATGTTGGATACCCCTGAGCTAGTTGGTTAAGCTAAACAACAACTTGGAGAGTTGGAAGATAGAAGCTTGCCAACTTAGTTCATTTAAAGGGATATCTTTGTGTGTGTGTGTGTTGAAGAAAGATGATATCTTCATCGATTGATCTTCGTGATCAGTTGTCGGTGCTATGTCTTATCCAATCCTTGATTTGATTATGGGCTATCGTCAAATCAAATCAGAACCAACGATGTTCATAATGTTGTCTTACTCGTGGTTGATCCCTCGAGCATACACCATTACATCTTTTGGATCTGACCAATGCTATCACCTATTCACATAATTATGGAATTCCATCTTCATGGAAACCTGGATTGAAAGTGCAACTAATCCCCGGGTGGTTTTGGTAATTAATAACAACATATATATCATTGAACTAATAGTAACTTGAGAATTATTACAGAGAGTTTAGTGATATGCGTATGGCAAGGACTGAAGAAGTGGACCCCTCAAAATGCTAAGGCAAGCATTGGCAAAAGCTCAAGACTCCATTTTTGGTTTAGTGATCCAAGATCACATTGAGTCCATAGGAAAAGCCAATACTATTAAAAGGGGATGAGGTTATGATGATGATCTGGTTGCTCAAGTGCTTAGTGATACATCTCCTAAACTATCAGCAACTTTCACTGCCATATACACTCATAAGTAGTCTCGGTCCCACCGATATTCCAAACTCAGTCACACCGAGATGAACCACCTCAGCCATAAAGCCAAACCCTAGAAAACTCGGATTTTCCGATTCTAAACTCGGTCTCACCGAAATATGAGTTGCCAAGCTTCTATAACCTTCTGTCATCAAATCGGTGTCACCGAGATGATGAAGTCGGTCCCACCAAAATTGGCATGCTCTTGTCATTGCACGAATCGGACTAACCGAGATTGTATTTTCGGTCCCACCAAAAATCCCAATGTTCACATTATTTGAACTATCGGTCTCACCGAGTTGTCAACTTCGGTCCCACCGAGATTGCTCAAATGTGTGTAACGGTTGGATTTTGTGTGGAGGCTATAAATACCCCTCCACCCCCTCTTCATTCGTGGAGAGAGCCATCAGAAAGAACTACCACTCCTACCTTACATTTCTGAGAAGAGAACTACCTACCCTTGTGTTGAGATCAAGTTGCTCCACTCCCACCATATGAAACTTGATCTCTAGCCTTCCCAAGTTGCTTTCCACTCAATCCTTTCTTCCACCACAGCCAAATCAGTGAGGAGAGTTGAGTGTTGGGGAGATTATCATTTGAAGCACAAGAGCAAGGAGTTCATCATCATCTACAACATCTATTACCTTTTGGAGGGTGGTGCCTCCTAGATTGGTTAGGTGTCACTTGGGAGCCTCCGTCGAGATGTGGAGTTGAACCAAGAAGTTTGTAAGGGCAAGGACATCGCCTACTTCGTGAAGATCTACCCCGAGTAAGGCTAGCCCTCCGTGGGCGTAGGCCATGATGGAATAGACAAGGTTGCTTCTTCGTGGACCCTTCGTGGGTGGAGCCCTCCGTGGACCCTCGCAGCCGTTACCCTCCGTGGGTTGAAGTCTCCATCAACGTGGAAGTACGATAGCACCACCTATCGGAACCACGAGAAAAATCACCGCGTCTCCAAAATTGCGTTTGCTCTTCTCCACCTCTCTTTACTACATGTGCAATTTACTTTCCGCTGCCTATACTCTAGAATTGCTTGTGTAGGGTGATGCTTGACTTGATCATAATTGTGAATCTGCCAAAAACTATTCTTTGCCAAAAGGCAGAATTTTTATATTGTCAAGTAGTCTAATCACCCCCCCTCTAGACATACTTTCGATCCTACAAGTGGTATCAGAGCTTTGGTCTCCATTGTATTGGTTTCCATTGCATTGGACTCCATAAGCTTGGTTTCACAACCTAGGAGAGTATGGCGTCTAGTGAGGGTAATTTTCCTAGAGGTCCTTACTTTGATGGTACAAATTTTGCTAGTTGGAAGCATAAAATGAAAATGCATATTCTTGGCCATAACCCAGCCGCATGGGGCATTATTTGTGTTGGTATGCAAGGTGAATTCTTCGAGGAAGGAAAAGTTCCGGATCGCGGGTTACAACGGAAGAATTGCGATGTTGCGTAACAATGCTCAAGCTTCGACATTCTCTTCAATGCCTTGTGTCCCGAGGAGTTCAACAAAATCAGCCGTCTTGAGAATGCAAAAGAGATTTGGGATACTTTGGTTGAAATGCACGAAGGTACCGAGTCCGTGAAGGAATCAAAGCTAGATGTTCTTCAAGGTCAACTTGACAAGTTCAAGATGAAGGAAGGTGAAGGAGTCGCTGAAATGTACTCTAGGCTTGCTCTCATCACAAATGAGATTGCCAGCTTAGGAAGCGAAGAAATGACCGACCAATTCATCATCAAGAAGATTCTCAGAGCTTTGGATGGAAAGTATGACACCGTGTGCACTTTGATCCAAATGATGCCAAACTACAAGAATCTCAAGCCAACCGAAGTCATTGGAAGAATTGTTGCTCATGAGATGACACTTAAGGATAAGGAAGAGCTTCACAACAAGTCAAGTGGTGCTTACAAAGCTACAAGTGATGCTCCCACAACCTCAAGTGACAAGTTAGTTTCCAATGAAGAGATAAGCCTAATGGTCAAGAACTTCAACAAATTCTACAAGAATAGAGGCAAAGAAAGAAGCTCAATGTCAGGACCCCGACTCAATGTCACATCGATCTAGCCTGTAACACATCATATCACTTTGCGGCCTCACGCACGGTATCCCAACGGGTGTCGCCTTACCTTGGCCCGGGACCGTTTGCGCCTTTTGGCACACGTATATGATAGTGTCGCTAGCATCCATATGAAAGGAGCCCGGCTGACATGACTAGTCGTAAACCCAAAGTGGCACAGACTTACAGGACAGCATCCATGACCCAAAGATCGAACGTGTCGGTCATCGACAAGTAAGTTCCGGCTGTAGCACTGGGCTAGCAGGACTCCGGTACTCAATGCGTGACATTTCCCGTAGGGATGCATACACGAGAACGAAGAAGGACACATGCCGCCAGCCTAAGTGTTCCGGAGCAAGAGCAAGCTACCATGGCTCAAAGGAGACACTAGGAGACATTTCCGTAAGAGAGGCTACTAAAGATAAACAACTAGATAGTCAGACCCCACACATACCAAGCATTTCAATCATACACACAATATGCTCGATATGTGCAAATACAACAAGGCATCACAACATGACTCTACGACACAAGTACTTTATTTAAAGGCTCAGAGAGCCATACATATCATACACACAAGTACGGGTCACACGACCCACATACAAATCATACAAGCATACAAGCCAACAGCGGAAGTGCTTTGTCTGAGTACAGACAACTAGTAAAATAAAAGAGGCTTGGGTAAGCCTAGCTATACTACATGGTCCTTCACTTGCTCAGGATCACCACCTGGGCCTTAGTCTACTCATCGATATCAACGTCTACGAAGAACCCGTCGGAAGGGTTTGTGGCATCGTCTGAAAAATGTAAATTATAGCAACGTGAGTACAAAGGTACTCAGCAAGACTTACATCAGATCCTACATACATGCATATTATCAAGAAGGGTTGGTGGGGTTATTGCAGCAAGCCAGCTTTGACTCATGGCTAAGCTATCCTACGAGACACCAACTTGAAATGGTTTTGCGCACTCGAGTCCACTACTCATCACTTCAATACACCACCGAGGATCCACCTCCGTCTTCCTACGGAAGAGCCATCCTCGGCACTCACGCTTATCTTGAGGCTTTTAGTAGTATCCATTTACTTGTCTATGAACTGTATAGGCAACCAAGTAGTCCTTTATCATGACGCGCTATTCAATAGATGATGTTAACCTGCAGGGTGTACTTCTTCATACACGCTCACCACTTATCGCCGTTTACACGACATGTACTGGCAACCTTCAAGCGGAAGCCCAACGTGGGTGTCGGCCACGACCTACCTAGACACCAAAGTCTCTAGTCCAGGTTTATCGCCTATTTGGGTTCCATCTATGAGGAGTTCCGCCAAGTCTCGCCACAGCCCCAAACGATGTGAACAGGGTTCCCGAGATACCAAACGGGCATCCGGTACACCGTGCCACGTACCTACCGCATCACAGCCCACCCCTACGGTCAGCGCTGTCCACGGCCTCCAGTAGGCTACAAACACCAGAAACTACTTGCAACTCCCGGACGTAAGACTAGGGTGAATAAGAAGTTTAGAGGGTCCATTGGTTTCAGGCCCAATGCATGGTAGTAGCTGAATCTTAAATCACACATACAGATCTCTCGATTTAAGGACGGCCTCAATGAAACAACCCACCATGTACTCCTACATGGCCTTTCATCGATACCTTTACCAAATCGTGTTCAACACCTTACTCTCATACCGACTCGATCATTTCACTCTAGTCATCACCCGGATGAACCGGACGACACGACTCTAAGCATAGCAGGCATAGCAAGGTAGGAACAACACAATCATATGGCTCAATCAACTCCTACACATGCTAGTGGGTTTCATCTAGTTATCGTGGCAATGACAGTCATGCAGAGGAAATGGGTTCAACTACCGCAGCACACAGCAGTTTGAATCGCGTTGTCTTAATGCAGTAAACGAGAGCAGGAGCAAGAACATGGGATTTTATCGATATGATCAAATGGTTGGTTGCTTGCCTGACGGGTCGGTGCACGGGTATTGCTCTTCATCGGGGTTATCACGGTACTCCTCGGGGGCAGAACCTGCCGCAGAGAACACCGATACACAAGCATTACCAAACAATATGCAACAATATGATGCATGCATGAGACATGGCATATATGAGTGTGTTGGGCTAATGCAGCTAAGACCAGATGGGTTTGGAGCATTTTGAACCAAAGATGCAATTTCCAAACTCATATATGATCATTTAAAGTGTTATAACTTGTTCTGCTATAAACAGTAGGTTAGCTTGCTTAAACATGCATGAAACCAGTACAGATGGATAGGTTGGATTTTTCTGATCATTTTTCATATATAATTTGTTTCATTTGGAGTTACAGATTAATTTCTATGAATTTTTGAAGTTTGAAACATTTTCTGGAATTTCCTGTGTAAAAATAATTCCAGTAAATTAAATTACTGCGTCAGCACTATGTCATGATGACGTCAGTGGTCAACGGGCTGGTCAGGTCAAACTGACCAGTGGGTCCCGCATGTCAGTGCGATTAGTTTAGTTAGAATTTAATTAAAACTAAACTAAGCTAATTAACAGAGGGGGCCCACATGTCATAGACCCAGGGGGTCAACCTGGGCCCACCCGAGGTCAAGGTCAGGGTCAAACCCTGCCGGCGCTTAGCCGCCAGCAGCGACGCGGCGGCGAAGTGGTTTTGCTGTTCCGCCACCAAATGAGTCGCGAGGCCACCGGAGTGAAGCCGAGGACGAGCCGCAGCTCTTGGCGGAGTCCGTTGGGGTCGGGTGGCGGAGTTACGCCGGCGGCGATTTTGGCGCCACCGGAGTTCGGGTGAAGGCGAACTCGAGGTAGGGTGTCTTGGTGAGGTGCGGGGAGTGCTCAGTTAGCTCCAACGCGTCGTGGTGAACGCGATGGACACGGTGGGGTGGCCGGAGGATGGCCGGGAGCACGTCGGCGACGAGGTCCGCGACGGCGCGTGCGGGTGAGCTTCGTGTGCTCGCTGTGGTGCACGGGAGCGAGAGAGAGAGGGTGGGGAAGGTAGCCCAGCTCACAGCGGTCTCGACGGGACGGTCGGCGTGGTCGGGGACGAGCTGATGCGGCGGCGACGGCGAAGGGGATCTCCGGCGGTGGCGCTTCGGGCGAGGTTGGTGCGGCGGCTTCGGGGCACGCGAAGGCCGGGCTCGGCTAGCTCGAGGAGTGGACGGCGGCGGAGCTCTGAACACGGTGGCGCGGGCGGGGGTCGACGGAGAGCGCTCTGGCGGTGGTGGGCGACGGCGGCGCCGGTCATGGCTGGGAGCGCGAGGGAGACGAGCTGAGAGGAGAGGGGTGTCTGGGGTGCGGAGAGAGAGGGGAACGATCCCGTCGTGGCAAGACGAGGGAAGCGACGAGGCGGCGAGCAGTGCGTGGCGCCCATGCGGTGCTCGCCGTCGAGCACCTCTGCCTGCTGCTGGTCGGCAAGCAGCTCATTGGCCTTGCTCTTTGGCTGGGCCGGCCAGGTAGGCTGGCTAGTGGGCCGGGGCGCCAGGTAAGTTCTTTCTGTTTTCTTTTTCTATTTTTCTGTAACTTTGTTGAATTATTAAAAATACCTAAAAAGTTCTAAAATTCACCAAACTACTCCTGGTCCATTGTTGGAATATTTCCAACATGAAACATTTTAGATTGGGAATATTCGGACATTTGAAATATTTTATAAATTTTAAATGCCCAAATTCAAATAATTATGATTTAATCCAAAGACCTTAGGATGACCTAGGAAATTGTGCATCACTTTTGGCAAAGGTTCTGAACCAAGACAAAAATGATGGACATTTTAGAAGGGCATTTCAGGTTCATCGAAAATATTTTTAGTAAACCCTAGTTTGTTTCAGAGGGGGATGGGAGTTCTGGCAATCCCATTTCAGCTTTCTGTTGGAAGAAATAGACATGATGCAACACTCTAATGCATGAACTAGCTAGGGTGTGACAACTCACCCCCACTCAAAAGAATCTCGTCCCGAGATTTAGGTTCCTCCGGAAAGAAGGCGGGGTACTCAAGTCGAAGACGATCCTCCCTTTCCCAAGTAGCTTCCTTCTCGGAATGGTGCGACCATTGAACCTTGAGAAACTTGATATTATGCCGTCGAGTGGTACGCTCGGTTTGATCGAGGATACGAACGGGGTATTCTCGATAAGTGAGATTATCTTGAAGATCAAGCGTTTCGTGGTCCACTCCACGGATAGGATCCGAGAAGCAACGCCTGAGTTGAGAAACGTGGAAGACATCGTGGACTTTGGAGAGATGCGGAGGTAGTTCCAATTGGTAGGCAACTTCTCCTCGCTTGGCAAGAATGCGAAAGGGTCCAATGTAGCGAGGAGCCAATTTGCCTTTGATATCAAACGATGGGTTCCTTCAAAGGAGTAACCCAAGGTAAGCCTTCTCGTCAACCTCGTAAGTCATAGCCTTATGTTTTCGGTCATATTGACTCTTTTGACGAGATTGGGCTGCTTTCAACTTTTCACGAACGATGCGAACTTGTTCTTACGCTTCTGGATCATATCCGGGCCAAAGAATTGTCTTTCCCGGTTTCGACCAGTTAAGAGGTGTTCACACCTTCGCCCATAGAGAACTTCAAAAGGTGCTTTGCCCAAGCTAGATTGATAGCTGTTGTTATAAGCAAATTCGCAAATGGAAGGCATTTCTCCCAATCCATTCGAATGAGATAATGTAAGCTCAAGCATGTCTTCTAGGATTTGGTTGACGCGTTCTACTTGACCACTTGATTGGGGGTGGAAGGCGGTGCTAAAGGAAAGATGGGTTCCCATAGCGTTTTGGAAACTTTCCCAAAATCGAGAGGTGAAGAGACTCCCTCGATCCGAGTTAATTTCCAATGGAACACCATGAAGAGACACTATTCGGGAGATGTACAAGTCTGCTAGCTGACTAGCGGTTATACTCTCATGAACAGTAAGAAATGGGCTACTTTGGAGAGGCGGTCGATAATCTACAAAGATAGCATTATTCCCTCTCTTGGTCCTGGGAAAACCAGTGATGAAATCCATACTAATTTTATCCCATTTCCATTCAGGAATAGCTAAGGGTTGAAGGGTGCCACCAGGCCGTTGATGCTCTGCTTTTACATGACGACAGACGTCGCAGTTAGCAACAAATTGAGCAATGTCTCTCTTCATCCTAGTCCACCAGAACCTCTGGCGTAGGTCCTGATACATCTTAGTGCTACCGGGATGAATGGTGAGAGGGGATTCATGAGCTTCTTTAAGGATCAATCGCCGCAGGTTTCTTACTTTGGGAACCACTAGACGGTTTCCGAAGTATACGACTCCTTGATCATCAATGGAGAAACAATCCGCAACTCCTTTCTTGATGTTTCTTTTGATGCGGGAAATTCCCGGATCTACCTTTTGGGCTTTGATGATCTGATCCGTAAGGGAAGGTTTCGCCACCAAAGTGGAAAGGAATCCTCGAGGAACAATGTGAAGGTTAAGCTTCCGAAATTCCTCGTGGAGAAGTGGTTGACTTTGTTGCAACATTAGGTTGTTGCAATAAGATTTACGACTTAGCGCATCAGCCATGACGTTGGCTTTTCCTGGGGTATAAGTTATTCCTAAGTCGAAATCTGTGATCAACTCAACCCAACGTCTTTGCCTGAGATTCAAATCTGGTTGGGTGAATATGTACTTCAGACTTTGGTGATCGGTGTAGATTTCGCAACGATTACCAAGAAGGTAATGTCGCCAGGTTTTGAGTGCATGGACTACAGCTGCAAGCTCTAGATCATGAGTAGGATAGTTTTCCTCATGTGGGTGTAATTGCCGTGAAGCATAAGCAATTACGTGTCGATCTTGCATGAGAATACAGCCTAGCCCTTGTCGCGAGGCGTCGCAATAGATAGCAAAGTCTTTAGAGAAATCATGGTACCAAAGACGGGAGCGAAGTTAAACGCCTTTTCGCCTCTGAAACTGTGCTCACATTGTGGGGGCCACTCGAACTTTTTATCCCTTTTGAGGAGTACAGTTAGAGGTTTAGCAACTTTAGAGAAGTTCTCGACAAAGCGGCGACAATAGCTCGCTAAGCCAAGGAAACTTCGGACTTGCTTGACCGACTCAGGTGGAGTCCAATTAAGGACGGCTTGAACTCGCTCGGGGTTGACAGCTATACCTTTACCAGAAATTACATGTCCTAGATAGGTCACTTCTGGCAGCCAAAATTCGCACTTAGAAAACTTGGCATAAAGGCGATGCTCTCGAAGTTTCATCAACACTAGCCTTAGATGTTCGGCATGTTCTTCCTCGTTCTCGGAATAGATGAGTATGTCATCGAGGTAAACCACGACGAATTTATCCAAATATTCCATGAAGATTGAGTTCATTAACCGGGAGAAGGTGGATGGAGCATTGGTTAAACCGAAGGACATGACGGTGTACTCGTATTGGCCGTAACGAGTAACAAAAGCCGTTTTAGGAATGTCCCCGTTTCGGATTTTGATTTGATGGTAGCCTAACCTCAAATCCATCTTAGAGAAGACTGAGGATCCTGCGAGCTGATCATACAGATCGTTGATCCTGGGGAGCGGATACTTGTTCTTAATTGTGACCAAGTTGACGGGTCGATAATCTACAACCATCCGGTCCGTTCCATCCTTCTTCTTGACGAAGAGGACGGGGCAAGCCCAAGGAGATGAACTGGGACGGATGAAACCCTTTTTCAAGGACTCATCGAGTTGTTTCTTAAGTTCGGCTAGTTCTAGGGGTGCCATCTTATAGGGTCTTCTAGAAATTGGGACAGTTCCTGGAATGAGGTCTATCACAAACTCAACATCTCTGTCAGGGGGACACCTGGCAATTCTTCTGGAAAGACATCCGGAAAGTCACGGACTACCGGAACGTCTTCGAGGTCTGGCAATGGACTGGCATTAAGAGAGTATAACTGGCGCTTGGATATTCGGGTCAAGACATTGACTATCTTTCCCGAGGGGTGCGTAAGTTGAACAGTCCTAGAGAAACAATCAATCTTGGCATGATGGGCTGACATCCAGTCCATACCCAAGATGATATTTATATCCGAAGATTTGAGAGCTATCAACGATGCAAGGAAAACAAGTCTGTCGACCTGAATTTCATTTCCATGGCTTACTCTAGAGGTTTGCCATTTGGATCCCGGGGTTTGAATTACCATGGAGGTGGGCATATCACTGAATGCGGTGTGGTGCAAGCGTGCATAGCTTTCGGATATGAATGAATGAGATGCTCCAGTATCGAAAAGAACAGATGCCGGGTGGCAATTAACAAGAAGCGTACCGAGCACGACGTTGGGATCTTCTTGGGCCTCTTCAGCTGAGACACAATTAACATGGCCACGCAGCGGTGGTGGCTTGGCATAGAACACCTTTCTGGCTGGCTTGCCACGGCCAACAGCTTTTGCAGGCTGGTTGGGGTTGGTCTGAGGACAATCGCGCATGTAGTGGCCTGATTCACCACATTTGAAGCACGTCACGGGGCTGGCGCGTAGAGGAGCATTGTTGGTTGGCCCACCATAGGGCTTAGCTGGTGCATACTGCTGAACTGGACGAGGCGCCTGAAAGGATGGCCTCGGTGTGAATCTGGGTGGCAGGGCAGTATTAGGCACCCACACACGGCGCTTCTGTGGTCCAGCACCGGATGAAGAACCCATATCACGGCCATGCTTGCGTGTTGCTTCGAAATCAGTCTGACCAGTTTCAGCGCTGATGGCTTTGTTAACAAGCTTTTGGAAGGAGGTGCACTCATGCAGACGGAGATCTCGGCGAAGTTCGGGGCTAAGTCCCTTGCGGAACCTTGCTTGTTTCTTGGCGTCAGTGGAGAGCTCTTCAGTTGCATAGCGTGCGACGTTACCAAACTCTCTGCTGTAGGCGTCCACGGAGAGACGACCTTGGGTGAAACTGCAGAACTCCTCACGTTTACGATCCATGAGACCCTCCGGAATGTGATGTTCACGGAAAGCCTCGCTGAATTCTGCCCAAGTAGTGACATGGCCAATCGGGCGATAGCCATATAGTTCTCCCACTAGAGATCAAGGGGCCTTCAAGATGATATGCAGCAAAGGTGACCTTGTCACCCTCGGCTACCGATCTGAAACGCAGCTTGTGAGTAATCTTTGAAGCCGATCATCAGCGTCGAGAGGCTCGGCGGAGTGGTGGAAGGTAGGTGGGTGTAACTTGATGAAGTCACCGAGCGACACCAAGTTATTTCTCGATGATGGGCTGTGTTACGCTCGATACGCCCAACAAACGGTTGGTCTCCGCTTGTTTCTCTCGCCTCGGCATAACCCTTCGCCGAGAAGGAGGGTGAGGCAGGTTCGCTTCTCCAACTCCGCTGCCTTGCCTGCTCTGGCGGAGCAGGGTTGTTATGGTGTTAACCATCCTAGGAAAACAAGACAAGGATTTAGTCCAGGATGGCAAGATTCTGACATAGAAATGCAGAATGTAATGGATAACTTGGAATGCAAGATGATCATCCGTATGACATGGTAGATACAGAAACTGCTTCTTTATTCCATCGTCATACACACCATACAAGGTTTAGTACAAGACCAAACAAAGTACTACTACGGTGAAAGGAAGATTACATCTCGTCGGAGGCATACCAAGCTCCTATACATTATTTTTCTTACACCTCCGGAATTAGTACACACTAAGTCATATTCCACGAGTCACGCAGGATGGTGGAAATACAACTATTACAATACTAGTGAGACTACTACTAACTCAGACGTCTCCGTAGTAGTTCTCATAGAAGTCTCCTCCGTAGCCTGGGAGTTCAACGTGATCGTCCGGGAACAGACGGTCCTGAGGAGCCTGTGGACCATAAGGGCAAGGGTGAGGTCTTGGACCGACGAACGGTGGCCTGCGGGGACCACGAGGTGGGGTGATGCCCCCCACATCACGCCAGTCCATCATGTCTGGCAGAGCAGACCTAACAGGATACAGATCTCTCATATCCATATATCCAGCTTGGACTGCCGGTGCAAAACGAGTCAAAGTGGCCCAGTGATCAGCACGGGCGTTGAAGAGCTCCATCCTCAAGGCCCGATTCTCTCGGTCCTTGTCCTCGAGCAACTCGGCAGTGGTGCGGGTTAGTGAGTCCTCCTGACTGGAATCGGCATAGATAGCCCGGAGATAACCAGACGCTCCACGAAGTGAACCGGGCATATACCGGAAGTCGGTGTTGCGAAGCAGGCCAGTCCTGACTCGCATGATGGTCATCATAGAATACGCAGCATCTTGCACCGCCATATCAATAGTAACACCAAGCCCATAGGAGCTGTGAAGGGCCTCGGTGGAACCAGGATAAGAGGGAAATATCCTGACAGTGCAGAGATACTGGCTTTGGTTAAAGTCTCGATACTGCTCTTCGACTGTGTATTCGGGATACCAACGATATCCTGCTTCGATCATAACCCGAACTAGCATGGCTGTATGACCGGTCACACCAATGCATCTGGTCAGACGAACCACTTGATTTTGGTCACGAGTGGCCATCTGGAAGCATAACCACAATGCAAAGACATTAGAAATTCTGGCAGAATTTGGACAGCATAACGACTGTAAATGCTCAAAGGATTTGAGACATTTTACAAGAATTGCATAGCCACTCAACAATATCATATCAAGGTTCTGGGTCCAATTTAGTAACATAACGGGATAGTAAAACTGAACCAGGCTTGTAACCATCAAACCTACAAGGTACTACTGATTAGTAACACGTGAGCCTAATAGAGAGAAGAGATCCTAATCCTTAACCCCCGGTGGAAGAATGGACTGACTCAGATCAGAATAACATGAGGTAAAGGAGTAAAAAGAGCCTTACGTACCATCCCACAATCAATTCCCCTACATATAACTAAAGCATTTCTAGACTCAACATCGACCAGTTTGGCTTGGAGAACCTACAGCAGTCCGCTCGATGCCAACGCTGTCAGACCCGACTCAATGTCACATCGATCTAGCTCAGAACACATCATATCACTTTGCGGCCTCACGCACGGTATCCCAACGGGTGTCGCCTTACCTTGGCCGGGACCGTTTAGCCTTTTGGCACACGATATGATAGTGTCGCTAGCATCCATATGAAAAGGAGCCCGGCTGACATGACTAGTCGTAAACCCAAAGTGGCACAGACTTACAGGACAGCATCCATGACCCAAAGATCGAACGTGTCGGTCATCGACAAGTAAGTTCCGGGCTGTAGCATTTGGCTAGCAGGACTCCGTACTCAATGGGTGACATTTCCCGTAGGGATGCATACCACGAACGAAGAAGGACACATGCCGGCCAGCCTAAGTGTTCCGGAGCAGTAGCAAGCTACCATGGCTCAGTGGAGACACTAGGAGACATTTCCCGGTAAGAGAGGCTACTAAATATAAACAACTAGATAGTCAGACCCCACACATACCAAGCATTTCAATCATACACACCATATGCTCGATATGTGCAAATACAACAAGGCATCACAACATGACTCTACGACACAAGTACTTTATTTAAAGGCTCAGAGAGCCATACATATCATACACACAAGTACGGGTCACACGACCCACATACAAATCATACAAGCATACAAGCCAACAGCGGAAGTGCTTTGTCTGAGTACAGACAACTAGTAAAATAAAAGAGGCTTGGGTAAGCCTAGCTATACTACATGGTCCTTCACTTGCTCAGGATCACCACCTGGGCCTTAGTCTACTCATCGATATCAACGTCTACGAAGAACCCGTCGGAAGGGTTTGTGGCATCGTCTGAAAAATGTAAATTATAGCAACGTGAGTACAAAGGTACTCAGCAAGACTTACATCAGATCCTACATACATGCATATTATCAAGAAGGGTTGGTGGGGTTATTGCAGCAAGCCAGCTTTGACTCATGGCTAAGCTATCCTCACGAGACACCAACTTGAAATGGTTTTATGACTCGAGTCCACTACTCATCACTTCAATACACCACCGAGGATCCACCTCCGCCTTCCTACTAAGAGCCATCCTCGGCACTCACGCTTATCTTGAGGCTTTTAGTAGTATCCATTTACTTGTCTATGAACCGTATAGGCAACCAAGTAGTCCTTTACATGACGCGCTATTCAATAGATGATGTTAACCTGCAGGGTGTACTTCTTCATACACGCTCACCACTTACCGCCGTTTACACGACATGTACTCGGCAACCTTCAAGCGGAAGCCCAACGTGGGTGTCGGCCACGACCTACCTAGACACCTAAGTCTCTAGTCCAGGTTTATCGCCTATTTGGGTTCCATCTATGAGGAGTTCCGGCCAAGTCTCGCCACAGCCCCAAACGATGTGAACAGGGTTCCCGAGATACCAAACGGGCATCCGGTACACCGTGCCACGTACCTACCGCATCACAGCCCACCCCTACGGTCAGCACTGTCCACGGCCTCCATGAGGCTACAAACACCGAAACTACTTGCAACTCCCGGACGTAAGACTAGGGTGAATAAGAAGCGAGAGGGTCCATTGGTTTCGGGCCCAATGCATGGTAGTAGCTGAATCTTAAATCACACATACAGATCTCGATTAAGGACGGCCTCAATGAAACAACCCACCATGTACTCCTACATGGCCTTTCATCGATACCTTTACCAAATCGTGTTCAACACCTTACTCTCATACCGACTCGATCATTTCACTCTAGTCATCACCCAGATGAACCAGACCTGACACGACTCTAAGCATAGCAGGCATAGCAAGGTAGGAACAACACAATCATATGGCTCAATCAACTCCTACACATGCTAGTGGGTTTCATCTAGTTACTGTGGCAATGACAGTCATGCAGAGGAAATGGGTTCAACTACCGCAAAGACACACAGCAGCTTTGAATCGCGTTGTCTTAATGCAGAAACGAGAGCAGGAGCAAGAACATGGGATTTTATCGATATGATCAAATGGTTGGTTGCTTGCTGACGGGTCGGTGCACGGTATTGCTCTTCGTCGGGGTTATCACGGTACTCCTCGGGGCGTAACTCGCAGAGAACACCGATACACAAGCATTACCAAACAATATGCAACAATATGATGCATGCATGAGACATGGCATATATGAGTGTGTTGGGCTAATGCAGCTAAGACCAGATGGGTTTGGAGCATTTTGAACCAAAGATGCAATTTCCAAACTCATATATGATCATTTAAAGTGTTATAACTTGTTCTGCTATAAACAGTAGGTTAGCTTGCTTAAACATGCATGAAACCAGTACAGATGGATAGGTTGGATTTTTTTGATCATTTTTCATATATAATTTGTTTCATTTGGAGTTACAGATTAATTTCTATGAATTTTGAAATTTGAAACATTTTCGGAATTTCTGTGTAAAAATAATTCCAAGAATTAAATTATCACACAAGACTATGTCATGATGACGTCGGTGGTCAACGGGCTGGTCAGGTCAAACTGACCAGTGGGTCCCATGTCGGTCAAGGCGATTAGTTTAGTTAGAATTTAATTAAAACTAAACTAAGTTAATTAACAGAGGGGGCCCACATGTCATAGACCCAGGGGGTCAACCTGGGCCCACCCGAGGTCAAGGTCAGGGTCAAACCCTGCCGGCGTTTAGCCGCCGGCGAGCCCGACGCGGCGGCGGAAGTGGTTTTTGCTGTTCCGGCCACCAAATGAGTCGCGGAGGCCACCGGAGTGAAGCTGAGGACGAGCCGCAGCTCTTGGCGGAGTCCGTTGGGGTCGGGTGGCGGAGTTAGCGCCCGGCGATTTTGGCGGCCACCGGAGTTCGGGTGAAGGCGAACTCGAGGTAGGGTGTGCGGTGAGGTGCGGGGAGTGCTCAGTTAGCTCCAACGCGTCGTGGTGAACGCGATGGACACGGTGGGGTGGCCGGAGGATGGCCGGGAGCACGTCGGCGACGAGGTCCGCGACGGCGCGTGCGGGTGAGCTTCGTGTGCTCGCTGTGGTGCACGGGAGCGAGAGAGAGAGGGTGGGGAAGGTAGCCCAGCTCACAGCGGTCTCGACGGGACGGTCGGCGTGGTCGGGGACGAGCTGATGCGGCGGCGACGGCGAAGGGGATCTCCGGCGGTGGCGCTTCGGGCGAGGTTGGTGCGGCGGCTTCGGGGCACGCGAGCGCTCGGGGCTCGGCTAGCTCGAAGGAGTGGACGGCGGCGGAGCTCCTGGACACGGTGGCGCGGCGTGGGGACGACGGAGAGCGCGGCTACGGCGGTGGTGCGGCGACGGCGGCGTCGGTCATGGCTGGGGAGCGCGAGGGAGACGAGCTGGAGAGGAGAGGGGGTGTCTGGGGGGTGCGGGAGAGAGAGGGGGAACGATCCCCGTCGTGGCAAGACGAGGGAAGCGACGAGGCGGCGAGCAGGTGCGTGGCGCCCATGCGGTGCTCGCCGTCGAGCACCCTGCCTGCCTGCCTGGTCGGCAAGCAGCTCGCTGGCGCGGTGCTGGGCTGGGCCGGCCAGGTGGGCTGGCTAGTGGGCCGGGGCGCCAGGTAAGTTCTTTCTGTTTTCTTTTTCTATTTTTCTGTAACTTTGTTGAATTATTAAAAATACCTAAAAAGTTCTAAAATTCACCAAACTACTCCTGGTCCATTGTTGGAATATTTCCAACATGAAACATTTTAGATTGGGAATATTCGGACATTTGAAATATTTTATAAATTTTAAATGCCCAAATTCAAATAATTATGATTTAATCCAAAGACCTTAGGATGACCTAGGAAATTGTGCATCACTTTTGGCAAAGGTTCTGAACCAAGACAAAAATGATGGACATTTTAGAAGGGCATTTCAGGTTCATCGAAAATATTTTTAGTAAACCCTAGTTTGTTTCAGAGGGGGCTGGGAGTTCTGGCAATCCCATTTCAGCTTTCTGTTGGAAGAAATAGACATGATGCAACACTCTAATGCATGAACTAGCTAGGGTGTGACACTCAAAGTCTAGATCATATGATGAAAAGAGATCTTCTAGTCGTGATCGAAACTGCTACAATTGTGGAAGACCCGGACACTACTCAAATGAGTGTATGGCTCCCCACAAGAGAAGAGAAGAATCTCCAAGAAGAAGAAGCTCAAGAGATGAGTCACCTCGGAAAGAGAGAAGGAGTAGAGATGATCGTTATGAACGAAGACCCTCACGGAGAAGCAAGGATTCGGAGAGGAAAGACAAGTCATCAAGGAGCTACACAAGAAGAAAACATCAAGCTCATGTAGGTGAATGGGTCTCCGGCTCCGACTCCGACAATCAATCCGAAGGAAGCTATCACTCCAACTCCGACTACAACAAGATGAAGGTGTTGCGGTCTTGCTCTCGTATCCTCCAACTCCAACTCCTCGACTTATTTGATTCACCAAATGAGGGAATTGGAAGATGCTTCATGGCTAAAGGCCCCAAGGTATCACACCCTGAATTCATTGACTTGATAGTGATGAGGATGACTTGCTTGGTGAAGATGAGCTCTTACATGGTAAATCCAATGAACCTAGTAACGATGAACATGCTAGTAGTCTTTATAGTCGAGAAGAGTCGAATGACAATGCTATGAAGGAGATTGAGCGTCTAACTAAAGAACTAAACACTCTTAAGTTAGCTCATGAAACAACTCAAGAAGATCATAGAGAGCTCCTAAGATCTCATGAGAAGCTACGCTTCGAGAAGCTCACTCTAGAGCAAGAACATGAGTTTCTAAAAGCAATCAATGACGATCTTCGAAAGAAGAGTTCTTCATATCTTGCCAAACGACTTCTCTTGTCTAATTTCTTGCCACCCATTAAGACTAAGCATGACAAGCATAAGAAAAATTCTTTCTCTAATAGTAACAATAATCATGCTAAATCCAATGTTGTTGCTTCTAGTAGTTCTCTTGATTCCACTAACAATGTTTCAAGCCAAGTTACACTTGAGCAAGAAAATAGTTTATTGAAAGGTATCATAGAGAAAGGTGTCTACAAGAGCCTTGCCGGAAGCAAGAACTTTGAGGAAATTGTTCGCAAGCAAGGAAGGCACCGGAAGAATCAAGGAATTGGTTTTGAGCGAAAGTTCAACGCCGAGGGTTTTGAATGGGAAGAAGGTCAATATCCTACTCCACAGTTTGTTCTTCAAAAGGAGAAGTATGATCCTACTTCTTCCAATGTGGAACAAGCACAAGATGACCTTCCACCACAAGACCACAAGCTAAAAGGCAAGGACAAGCTTCAAGAGGAGATTGATGCATTTGTTGAAGCACCTCAAGCCATGGTCAAGTGGGTTCCCAAGGAAACGTCAAGTTCTACTTCGTCAAGCTCAACTACAACCCCAAGGATTCCCATCAAGATGATGTGGATCCCGAAGAAGAAGAACTAGAAAGTTCTTGAGGGTGACTCCGCCAACATACTTCACTCACATTCATTTTGGCAAAAACTTGTGCAATCAACGTCCACATCGTGCACTAGTTCATGGAGTCACAAACCCTCTTGTTGGTAAGTCAAGGGACAAGGTAATCATTGCTTTCATGGACATCATCTATTGTGAACTTCAATCTATGTCCATGGATATCCTTGTTTGTTCCTTGTGGGACTAACCCATGTAGGTATTGAAAGTGCCCGAATCAAAAGGATAGCTCCCAACTCTTGATGATCTCCATCAACATTGAGCATCCACATCTTCAACATCTACATGAAGTCTTCTACGACAACCCAAGGTTAGTTTGACCCTTTAAAAGGGGTTCTCACATCTAGGGGGAGCTTTGCTCTAAAAATTGAGCTAAAGCATCTTCAAATGATGTGAACACATCAATGCTTTATGTAAAAGTGGTAACCCCACTTGTGCTTAAACGATGAGTATGACCTATGATCAAATGTTCTCATTTGGCTCCTAAGTCAATATACTCATATAAAGATGACCTAGTCATCGACAAATTGTGAGTTAGAAGCTAGAGTTTTGATTGTGCATGTTTGACACATATTTCATTTGCTATCTTATTGTGTGAGCATGTTGGATGCATGATTTTATCCATTCAAGGACATCCATTTGTTGTTTTGGTCGTTTTGATTTTTCTGACCAAATGGATGGACAAGAATGCCTAAGTACCTCCCCTAGCTATCTATGCTTCCTTGTCTCAAATTCTATTCATGCTTACATCACAAACATTGAACAAGTCATTTTCGGACCCTCCGAGTGAGGAGCACTCGGAGCCACCGATCCGTCAAGGGCTAATTTCCAAAACCTTCTAATTGATTTCGGTCAGACCAACTCACTCAAACTCGGTCGAACCGAAAGCATTTAGACTGATCTAGGTTTTCATATCGGTGAAACCGAGTTGTGATTTTCGGCGTGACCGGTGCATAACGCGCTAGTAGTTATCCATCTCGGTGCCACCGAGTTTTACAACTCGGTCCCACCGACAGCGAAGGGGTATATATATCCGAGGGCCGCGCGCGTTGATTCCTCCTTCAAACGTTTCGCCCCACACCCCTTGCTGCCGTCGCCTTGGTCTCCGGATCGTCGCCGTAAATGCTGTCGCCCTCGCCGCGAGTCTCCGTCGCCGTCAACGGACATCTCCTCCGAGCCGTTGCCGCCGTAGAAAAACTCCACCAAGTTAGGGTGAGTTTTGATCCCACTCGTGCTCCCATCTCCGATTCAATGCATGTTTGGATTGCCTAGAATCTTGCCACGATTGAAATCCTCCTGACACCAGATTAGTTCGTTTGAACTAGATTCGAGTAAAAGTTTTAGGGTTAGGTTTCCGCGAACACATCTCGGTGAGACCGATTTTATAATTTCGGTATGACCGATTTGGCCTATGGCCATTACCTCGCACCCTTCGGTCCAACCGAGTTGTGCAAAATCGGTGAGACCGAAATGAAGATTCTGTGAAACCCTAGTGTTTTCGGCGGATCGAAACCCACTTCGTCCAACCGAAAGTGGTGTGAAAGCTCTGTTTTACACTTGGATTCACGAATCTTAAACTCGGTCTGACCAAATGTCTTCTGTGAAAACCTAATACTAGAATTTGAACTCATTTTTTTGCAAAACTTCGCATTTTGTGATGACTCTTCTTCTCTGCCTACACCTTATCTATTCACAGGTTGTCACCATGTCGATGCCAAAGGATGATCGAATAGGTCGAGACACCCATTGCAGATATTCCAGAGGCAGGCACTAGTCCTGATCCTAGCAGCTCATCTGATGATGGTGAGAGGAGTACACCAAGTGGCTTGCCTCCTGCAGCCACCAGAGCTAGAAAGAAGAGGAATTCAGATGATGAAGATTCAGATTTTGTCGTTGAGGAAGAGGTGACCTCAAAGCCTAAGAGGAAGGTTGTTGCCAAAGAGCAACAAGGTCAACAAACTAAGAAGGGCACCAGCAAAGTCAAGCAGTCAACTGTTGCTAAGAAGCTGAATTTGGGAGAGGCAGCTGCAAGCAAGGTGAAGAAAACCTCCAAGAGAAAGAGGATAGTGCATGATGCAGCAGAAGAGGATGAGGATGAGGAAGCACCCCAGCCTCCTTCTCAGAAGCCAAAGCTGACAAGGAAGCAGCAGCAGCAGCAGCTAAACCAAAGAGTTTCTGAGAGCAAATTCTTGAAGCTACTCAAAGGATTGAACAATGCACAGCCAGCATTATGCAGCCTCGAGAGAGCCTAGAGAGGATTGTTGAGGACAAGATCCACGCCTGGATGTGAAGTCGATCAAGTGCAAGTGACCGTCAACAAGCTCGAGGCAGACATTGAGGAAGCAAAGCGGGAGAAGGAAGAGCTTATGCGTGAGATGCAGGATGACTTAGTCCAGAATTCTCAGCAACAGATTGCTCCGGTTCCCAAAGGACCCCGATCAGCTGCTATTCCAAAGGATCGACACCGGACTACAGCTTCAAAGACCTCCCACAGCCCAAAGAAGCTCCAACTCCAGCTCCAAAGACCACTCCTCCAAAGACAGACATCACCAAGTCTTCGCCGATGCTGTCATATCCACTCCGACATCAACCTGACGGAGCCGCCAAAGAGAGTCCCCAAAGGACGCTTAGCTCTATGCTTTTTGAACTTTTGGTAACTTGTTGCCAAAGGGGAGAAATTGTATAGATCATAGGACTTCGAGAGAGAGTCTGTTGTCGCTTTTGCTCTTTCGTTCTTTTGCGGTTTCTTTGAGATACTTTTGGTTTTCGAGACATTCAGTGTGTTTGATACTACGTTTGATTCTACCTTAATGAGTGCTTGGTCGTACTATGCCTTAATGTGTGCTTAATGCTTATCATATGCCATTCATATCTTGTATGACCATTTACTCATGTCTTGGTGATTGGGTGCATGCTGTTCATTCTTATCATTTTGTGCGCCCCACCAAGATGTATGTGACATGGAAGAGTGATCCATGATCCTAATCGATTGTGCATTTGCATTCAAACGCAAATCTTAAATAATGCACAAATTTAGGGGGAGCTCTTGCTTATCACATACTTCTCAAAGCGACTATATTATTCATTGATTATATCCTTTGTCGAAGCTTTGATCTATATGTTGTCATCAATTACCAAAAAGGGGGAGATTGAAAGTGCAACTAATCCCCGGGTGGTTTTGGTAATTAATAACAACATATATATCATTGAACTAATAGTTACTTGAGAATTATTTCAGAGAGTTCGGTGATATGGGTATGGCAAGGACTGAAGAAGTGGACCCCTCAAAATGCTAAGGCAAGCATTGGCAAAAGCTCAAGACTCCATTTTTGGTTTAGTGATCCAAGATCACATTGAGTCCATAGGAAAAGCCAATACTATTAAAAGGGGATGAGGTTATGATGATGATCTGGTTGCTCAAGTGCTTAGTGATACATCTCCTAAACTATCAGCAACTTTCACTGCCATATACACTCATAAGTAGTCTCGGTCCCACCGATATTCCAAACTCAGTCACACCGAGATGAACCACCTCAGCCATAAAGCCAAACCCTAGAAAACTCGGATTTTCCGATTCTGAACTCGGTCTCACTTAAATATGAGTTGCCAAGCTTCTGTAACCTTCTGTCATCAAATCGGTGTCACCGAGATGATGAAGTCGGTCCCACCGAAATTGGCATGCTCTTGTCATTGCACGAATCGGACTAACCGAGATTGTATTTTCGGTCCCACCGAAAATCCCAACGTTCACATTATTTGAACTATCGGTCTCACCGAGTTGTCAACTTCGGTCCCACCGAGATTGCTCAAATGTGTGTAACGGTTGGATTTTGTGTGGAGGCTATAAATACCCCTCCACCCCCTCTTCATTCGTGGAGAGAGCCATTAGAAAGAACTACCACTCCTACCTTACATTTCTGAGAAGAGAACTACCTACCCTTGTGTTGAGATCAAGTTGCTCCACTCCCACCATATGAAACTTGATCTCTAGCCTTCCCAAGTTGCTTTCCACTCAATCCTTTCTTCCACCACAGCCAAATCAGTGAGGAGAGTTGAGTGTTGGGGAGATTATCATTTGAAGCACAAGAGCAAGGAGTTCATCATCATCTACAACATCTATTACCTTTTGGAGGGTGGTGCCTCCTAGATTGGTTAGGGTCGCTTGGGAGCCTCCGTCGAGATGTGGAGTTGAACCAAGAAGTTTGTAAGGGCAAGGAGATCGCCTACTTCGTGAAGATCTACCCCGAGTAAGGCTAGCCCTCCGTGGGCGTAGGCCATGATGGAATAGACAAGGTTGCTTCTTCGTGGACCCTTCGTGGGTGGAGCCCTCCGTGGACTCTCGCAGCCGTTACCCTCCGTGGGTTGAAGTCTCCATCAACGTGGAAGTACGATAGCACCACCTATCGGAACCACGAGAAAAATCACCGCGTCTCCAAAATTGCGTTTGCTCTTCTCCACCTCTCTTTACTACATGTGCAATTTACTTTCCGCTGCCTATACTCTAGAATTGCATGTGTAGGGTGATGCTTGACTTGATCATAATTGTGAATCTGCCAAAAACTGTTCTTTGCCAAAAGGCAGAATTTTTATATTGTCAAGTAGTCTAATCACCCCCCTCTAGACATACTTTCGATCCTACATGGATGAATTGTTTTTGAGCCCATCGACAACATCCTTATCTCCTCCATGATTTTTGTTGAACATTAAGCTAGTGTTGGAAACTTTTGAAAGCATTTTCTTCATACTATCTCATGAAGGATATGTTTGGATGAAAGAAGTGACTTTCTATAATTCACGTGCACTTGATGTAAGTTGTCGCCGTGGATCCGAGAAAGATTGTTTTGCTTCCTCCGAATCATCCCAAGTCACCATGCATACGTGCGAAGTATTCTGTGGTCTGGAGATTTGCAACCTTCATTCTATATGCACTCCTAGCACACCAAGCCACTGATTGATTTGTTCAAGGAAGAGAAGTCTATGCTTGGGATCTAATCCATTGACTTGCGTAAAGACTTCGAAATCCTTGATGATGGTTCCCAACCAGAACTCGGTAGTGTTTTATTGTAAGACTACCATGTGGGCATGCTTGTCTGGGACAACGTGTTCACATGTTTGTAGCAGAACCAGTTCATGTTTTGGAGCTTGCTGTCGTAGTTCATTTCCCGAGAATCTCGCAATGTCATCTCGTCGATTTGCGTTACAAACTTTCATTTTTCTTTCTAGACTCGATGAGTCTGGAATATTCTAACATCAACCAGATCTGAATCTCAGGCAGATATGATGGTTGGAACATGTCCCAAGAACTATAATATTGGTCTCTCTGTAACCCGGTAAAATGGATGCCGTGGCCAACACATCCAACCGGAAGACCTATTATTGTAGTATCTTGTTTGAGGAAGTTGGCCACCTTCCCATAAGGATCCCGTAGAACTTATTCCAGTAGTTGTTCCTTATGGATTTTTGTGCTCCCGAAGTCCGACCTTTTACTTGATGTTCTAGATATCAAACCATATCTATGAATGGGTTACGCTAGCACATTAAGGAGAACATTAGAAGCGGAGTGCTAAATGTCTCTCGGTCAATCATCCAGATTTTGTTCCCTTGGCCCGCTAAGGTGAAATCTGAGAAGGTTATCTTCCTTTGCCTCCGCATCGTCCATCGCTGTTCATCATGGTAGTACGTTGTGTTGCAGAGACCCTTGACACGGATATTGGTAAAACCTTGATGATTATGGAAATGCTCAAGTTCTTGAGGGCATGCTCAGACACTAGGTTATATCCTCGGTATCGATTGGAATGTGCCTTCCGTTTGTCGAGTTGTCTTATAACTCTAGTTTCCTTTCCAAACTGAGTATGCCATTCTTTCAAACTTCTCCAAATGATCGATTGTAATTTGCCTTAAGCTGGTATAAAGAGTTTCAATGATCTCTGAATCAAAGGTAATTCTTTTTGCCACTTAAGGGATGATTCTACGAGTCACCTCCTCTAAGATGTCTCGTTATGGTATCATGGCAATTCAACTCCTCGCTATGTTGTCAACTGTTCACCACCTTTTTAAGTGTGAAATTGTTGTCTACCTAGTGAACCTTCCTCATCTGTTTCACCCCATCCCTTTGGATGTTCGCTTCGTGTCTCAGCCCGCGAGATGTATTAATGTCTCACTCCGTGAGTTGATCCTGAGTTGTTCGGTCTTCTAGAAGATCGATCCTGCTAAAGTTTTCCCTTTCCTTTCATTTTTATGTTAGTTGGAGTTCTCAAAGCAAGACGTCGAGACAAAGATGGTGATCGAATCAACGCCCCTATGAAGTGCAACCTGGATCGTGAAGATTGTGTTAGTTTGTGTCCCCCCCTTCATCTTACCCTACGCTTGAATCTCGGGACGAGATTTTTGCTTAGTGGGGGTGAGTTGTCACATCCCTAGCTTCTGGTGCTGCCTAGTGTTTGCATCTTGCTTGCATCATGTTTAAATTTTTGAAACCTGAATTGAGGAAATTTGGAAGCCTCAAGATTTAATTCAAGAAGGGCAAAGAACCCTGGGAAATTGCATTCAATGTTTCTCAAAATCATCTTATTAACTGTTTAATATTTTTGGCAAGGCTCTTGCACCAAACCAAAAATAATGAACATTTGTAAGGAATATTTTGGGTCTTTGAATTTAAATCATTAGCTATTTGAATTTGGATTATATTCATATATTAGAATCTAATTTCAAATACCCCTGAATTATTTTATGAGCTTTTGGAAAAGTCCATCTAGCAAAATAAAAATATTCAGAGGAGTTTTTAACCTTTATTGAATTTGTTTGAATTCAAAACAGTGGCAAAATATTAACTAAAAACAGATAACAGATAATAATAAAAAAAGAACAGAAACGTACCTGGCGGCCCGCAACTGTAGCCGGCCCAGCTCCTGTGCAGCAGCCCAGCCGGGCAAAGCCAGCCCAGCCCAGCTCCACCTCGCTGTCGTCTTCCACCTCCCCGCCAAGGGGCGGGAGGCGTGTGGCTTGGCGCTTGCACACGCCGCGCTCGCCACCTCCTGCTTGCCGCTTCGCCCTGGCCTCTTCGGGTGATGCCACGCGCTCCTCTCGACCCTCTCTCACTCTCCCCCGACCTCGTCCCCTCCTCTGTTCCGCTCCTCTCTCCACCGAACAGAGCCGTCGCCACCGTCGCCATTCTCGTGGCCACCGACCTCCCCACGCCAAGCCAGCTAGCCCACGAGCACCGCCTCGCTGCGGTGCACCTCTACGCCCAGTCCCACGAGCCCGGACGCCTTGAAGAGACGCCTTCGAGCTCGTCTCCTACCTCGGACTCGCCGGTCGCCGTCGCCCGATTCGTTGAACTCCGGTCGCCTCCGAGCTCGCCGACCACCTCTTCCTCTCCACCGTGAGCTCCTACGCCTCCCCTCTCTCTCCCCGTGCTCGATTTCACCGCGTAGCCGTCGCCTCTGTCGATCCCGAGAACCCGTCGCCGCCGGCTGTGTCGCTGCCGTGGCTAGAGCTCACGCACGTCGCGTCTGAGCATACCACCGTGCTCAGTGCGATGCCAAAAGCCCAAAACCCCACCCATCGCTCCCGCTGTTATTGTGTGGCGCTGTTTCACGACGCCCCGAACTCCGGCCGCCGCCCTTGCTTCGTTCGGCGAGCTCCGCCACCCTGCCGCTGCCGCTTGCCCGCTTGGATGCGGCGCACCTTCACCACCAGAAGCGCAAACCACACGCAAAATCGCGCCCGTAGCGATTTTCGGCGCCCGCCGCCGCCTGGATGGTCGCCGCCGGCCACATTCCGGCGTGATGACGTGGCAGCGCGATTAGTGCTAATCACTGCCAGCTAACCAACCTATAGTCACTGACTAGTGGGCCCAGCGCCCTAATAGTTTTACCTTAATCACTAATTAGAGCTAGTGCCACTGACATGTGGGCCCAGGCTTTAACAAATCTAGATTAGGTTTAGTTTAATTTTAATTAACTCTGTTAGTTAACCGTGTCACTGACGTGTGGACCCCACACGTCAGGTTTGACCTGGACCGAGCCGTGGACCTGCTTACGTCACTGTGACATCACGCTGACGCAATAATTCCTTTATGGAATTTAAATAAATCTTAAATGATTTATTATTTTCAGAAAATGTCCAAAACTTCTAAAATTCATATAAAATCAACCGTAACTCAGAATGAAAAAATTTATATATGAAAAATGATCAGAAAAATCCAATCTATCCATTGGTACTGGTTTCATGCATGATAAAGCAACTTAACCTTGCTGTTCATACCAAAACATTATAATGCACGTTATAAATTCATAACTTGAGTTTGAATTTGAACCCTTGGTTCAAATTAGCTCAAACCTTTCTGTTCCTAGTTGCATTAGGTCAAACACATTCATTTTGCCATGTCATGATCATGCATCATATTGTTGCATTGCATTGATTGTGTTCCCTCTCTGTTGCCGGTAATTGTTCCCCCCTCAGTAGACGTGGTACCGACGATGAGTTCGATGACACCGATGAAGAGATATACTATCTTCAGAATGCCAGGCAAGCAAAACCCCCTTGTTCATTCCGATACAATCCCACTCTCTCGCTCCTGCTCTCTTTTACTGCATTAGGACAACAATGACATATCTGTTATTTGCTGCGGTAGTTGAACCCCTTTATCCTCTGCATGACCTATCATTGCCACAGTAAATAGATGAAACCCACTAGCATGAGTAGGAGTTGCTTGAGCCCTGATGTGCCTACTCATTCATGCTTGTTTGTCATGCCTACTATTGCTTAGAGTTGAGTCAGGTCTGATTCATCGGGAATGAATCGGAGGTGTGTAAACATGTCCTACTGTTGAGAGCTAAGTGTGTGAACACGATTTGGTAAAGGTAGCGGTGAGAGGCCATGTAGGAGTACATGGTGGGTTGTCTCATTGCAGCCATCCTCAGGAACTGAGTTCTGTGTTTGTGATCCATGAACAGTTACTACCACACATTGGGTTCCGTAACTCGACCCTCTCGGCTTCTTAATCACCCTTGTTCTCTGTCCGGGAGTTGCAACTAGTTTCGTGTTTGTAGGTAGTGTTAGTAGTCTACCAAGTGGCACCCAAGCAGGTGGGCTTGGGACAGACTAGGCACCATGGCACGGTGTACCAAGCGTAGATCCACCCGTCGAGGTGGGCTTGGGAACCCTGCTCACATCGCTTGGGGCCGTGGCGACACCCCGCCGGATCTCCTTGCGGATGGAACCCGAATAGGCGATAAACCTGGACGAGAGACTTGAGTGTTTAGGTAGGCGTGGCCGACTCCTCGCCCGCTTCCGCTTGAAGGTTGCCGAGATACATGACGTGTCTGAGGCGATAAGTGGCGAGAGCGTGTGTGAAGAAGTACACCCTGCAGGTTATCATTATCTATTCGAATAGCCGGATTCCTCGGATATGGAAACTTGGACCCCTTGCATAGTTCATAGACAAGTGAAAGTGGATACTCTAAAATACGCAAGATAAGCGTGAGTGCTATGGATGGCGTTCTCGTAGGGAGACGGGAGCAGATCCATAGTGGTGTATTGATATGGTGAATATGTGGACTCGTGTGCGCCACCTCAAAAGAGTTACTTGCAGTCGTAGTTTAGGATAGCCACCGAGTCAAAGCTGGCTTGCTGCTGTTAAACTCCACCATCCCCTTTGTTGATAATGATGCATATGTAGATAGTTCTGATGTAAGTCTTGCTGGGTACATTTGTACTCACGTTTGCCTATTTTATGTTTTTGCAGAGAGACTTACGTCTCGCTAGTAGTTCCGCGTGGACTTCGACGTTTAGCTTGTTACCTCAGCTACGATCTTGTGCCCTCGGCAGGATCTGGTAGATAGTCAGGCTTCTCAGCCTTTTTCATTTGTAGATGTCTGTACCCAGACATGTTAAGCTTCCGCTTGTGCTTTGACTTGTATGCTCTGAATGTTGGGTCATGAGACCTATGTTTGTAATATCTCGCTCCTCGGAGCCTATTGAATAAATATTTGAGTCGTAGAGTCATGTTGTGATGCCATGTTGTATTTGCACATATCGAGCATATTGTGTGTATGTTATTGAAATGCTTGGTATGTGTGGGATCTGACTGTCTAGTTGTTTATCTTTAGTAGCCTCTCTTACCGGGAAATGTCTCCTAGTGTCTCCACTGAGCCATGGTAGCTTGCTACTGCTCCGGAACACTTAGGCTGGCCGGCATGTGTCCTTCTTCGTTCTGTATCTGTCTTCTTGAAATGTCACGCGATGAATACCGAGTCTGTTAGCCGCTGCAGCCCGGTTCACCGGAGTCTGCTAGCCCAAAGCTACAGCCTGGATTCACTCGCCGATGACCGACACGCTCGATGCTTTGGTCATGGATGCGGTCCTCGTAAGTTTGTGCCACTTTGGGTTTACGACTAGCCATGTCAGCCCGGGCTCCTTATCATATGGATGCTAGCGACACTATCATATACGTGTGCCAAAAGGCGCAAACAGTCCCGGGCAAAGGTAAGGCGACACCCGTGGGAATACCGTGCGTGAGGCCGCAAAGTGATATGAGGTGTTACATGCTAGATCGATGTGGCATTGAGTCGGGGTCCTGACACCAAATGAGGAGCGGTTTTCGGCCACGCGATCGTGATCGAACGACCAAGAGCATGGAGGGGAGTTAGATGGGTTTTGGGCCACTTTGGAAGGATGTTGGGCTGCAAAGAGAAGGAGGCTTCTGCGGTTACCCGGTTAACCGTTGGAGTATCAAACGACCTCCAAATGGCACGAAACTTGACACGCGGTCTACCGGTGGTATACCAAGGCCACTTGGCAAACCTCGGGCCATTCCGAGAAAGTTTAACACCCACTCACGAAGAGAGGCAAGAAGGGGACGCCGGATGACATAGGAGTGCCGGATTGCAAAACGGACAACGGGGAAAATGCTCGGATGCATGAGACGAACATGTATGCAAAATGAAATGCACAAGATGACATGATATGAAATGCAGATGATGACATGGCAAAGTGCAATACGCAAGCAAATGACATGGCAACGACGGTGAATAACTGGAAGACACCTGGCGCATCGAATCCGGGGCGTTAGAACACTCCTCCACTAACAAGAGATCTCGTCCCGAGATCTTAGGACCAAGACGGAAGAGAAAAGGGGTGAGGTGAAACCAGAACTCAAAAGAAGAAGCAAAGAATCGAGAGCACTTGAGAAGCAGAGAGGAACTACGAGAATGACGAGAATCGAAAGCTCAAGGAATCAGATAGACTATGAAATCACTCGTTCTAACCGGACTGGTTAGAATGAGAAAAGAAACGAATAAGACTGAAAGAATTTAGGTAGCACTCCAGCTGAAATTGGAGGATTAGAACGAACTTGAGTGGATGGAATGATACTTGATGAACTCTTGAAGAATGAATTAAATCATGAAGAACCACCGTGAAGAACTCCGTTGACAAAAAGGATGATGAGATAGAATCAAGGATGAAAGAATGAGATGAGCCTTGCGATGATTTAGATGAAGGTTCCGACGAGATGGCCGAGGAAAATTGAACTCCGGAAAAGAAAAGATGAAAGCACTTGGAACTAGAATTTATTCATCAAGAACAAACTCCGAAGGAAGGGATTACTCACTTGGAAGAAATAAGAATAAGATTTATTGTATGCTTATCCTTCATCAAATTAGATTGATGACAAGCAATGGATTTTGCATACTACTTATTCTTCTTGAAAGAGAATTGAGAAGTGACATATCGCAAACTTGAGAAGGTCTTCATGAACCACCGGTAGGATTGAAAGAAGGAATGGATTAATATGATAAACAAGGAAAAGAATCTGAAAGAACCACTGTAAGGATTCGAAAATGACTGATAAAAGAGAATGAATCACCGGGAAGAATTAGAAGAACAAATAAGCTAGAGGGGATTTAGATGCAAAAGAACAGGAACAACTCGAGCTGATTAAAGAACACTTGAACGAAGCACCGGGATAAATAGAGAACGGTAACTGGAATGATGGCCTCCGGTGAAAAGAAATGGAAAACAACTTCTGACATACTCCGGATGGGTGAGAAAAGGAATATCTGACAAATGGAATAATTCGAGAGGGTAACATGAAACTAGAACCACGAAACTTCGCGAGAACAGACAAGATTTAGAGGAAAAACTCTTCTTCGGTCTTCAAATGATGACGAGAAAACACCACCAAAATTACTGAGATACTCCGGGAGAAAGAAAAGCGAAAAAGGTTGAGCCAACAATGAAAAGAATTTGAAAGCGATCTTGGAGAAGGCATGTGACTGATGGAATCCATTCTTACGTCACACTTCGAAAAGAATTTGAGAATAACTCCGGGGAATTAGAAGAGTCAGGTAAGATCCTGGGACAAGACCTATGGGTTAGGGCCCACTAAAAGAAAACACCGTTGGAAAGGATTGTTGAAGAGATAGATGATGCACCGGAACACTTGAAATATTTGAATGAGGTGACAACCTCGAATTAATTCGAACACAGACGAATCTCCTGAGATGTCTTGAACACTCCGGAAGGATAAACTCACGAGAGGCGAACGAGCAGGGAAAACACTTGAGCCGAGAAAAAGAATATGATCAACACCGAAAAACTTGAATTGAATCCACCGGAAAAGAGATGAAGAATGTCCATCGATACGAGAATTCACCGGTTGAAATGATTGATGGAAGACTGAAAGGTTCCACACGAATGAAATAGATAGTCGAGAGAGACTCAGACTCCGGGAAGAAAAAGGGTGGGAGGGCGGGAAAACAAAAGAAACTCGGAAGGGGAAATCGACGATATCTTGAAGGGAAAACACCGGTTGAAATCATTCAGGAAAGAAACAAAGACTTCACACGAGTAGGATGGATACTCAATTACGGACTCCGGTTCCGAGAGGAAGAAGGGTGGGCGGGTGGGAAAAGAAAACAACTGAGGACGGAAAAACAACTTCGATCGAAAAGAACTGAGGATTGATCTCCCAAAGAGAGAGAGGTTCGAATCAGCTTGACGAGAAATGCACCGGAAGAAAAGAGCTGAGAGCCAACGATCGGAAAACCAACTGCGTGAACCTAAAGAAAAATTTGAAGGGGAAGAGGGGTAGTTCAAAACACCTACGTCAAGATTCCTCACCAGAGCGACGAAGGGGCTGAGGAGTAAAAAGAATTCCTACTCTCCGATATAACTAGACTCAGAAAACAGTTTTCTTCTAGACTCAACAACGGCCAAACTACACGATCAATCAAGGGTCTCCTAAGGTCGGTCGAGGCTCTGATACCAACTTGTCACGCCCAATATGCGACCCTATCCAAAAGGAACTCGAAGGTCCCACCAAGGATAGACCAAGATATTGAAACGCTTTTGCAAGGTGGATATCATTACATCAACATTACATAATAGATGGGGATACATCCAATACATACAATGTCACATGAATACAACAATACAACATAC